>JAPKLW010001642.1:0-27768 GCA_026898455.1 Plectranthus barbatus | reverse complement strand
ACAATTGAAATCTTCTTGGTCGGACAGATAATCAAAAGTATTAAACTCTTACTTCCTATTATCGATTTTCACCTTTCGGTCCTTCAATCAATAACTAAAACCTATTCCAATTTTCATCTCTCGATCCTTCAATTGAAAATAGATTTGAAATAAAATCAAAGAGTTTAAACCAATAAAAGGGTTTGAATAAATATATCTAAACAAGCATCACAGATGGAGAAACCCTAGAACCTGTTTAGGGTTCTAGCCTAACATATTAAAGATAAACATCGCAGGGAAAAATAAAGATTGCATTAAAAAGTAAAGGTTCAACAAAAAGTAAAGAGGAATTCTAAAGAAAACAGAAAATAAAGATGTAAAAACTGTAAAGGGGAAAGAAGATAAAAACTAAAAGAAAGGGTTTCAAAACTAAAGGGGCTAATAATTCTGAGCTATTGAAGAGTTTATATAGTAGTAGGGTTGAGGCCTTGGATGCATATCTTCAAAAGGTATGATTTAATGCTTCCAAATTGATGTATATCTTGTTCCCCAAGCAATTCTCGCCCAAAATATATGAAAATCTCGTAAAATCTCGCCAAAATAGTCTGTCTCGGCCGAGATGGCCCTTGCCACGGCCGAGATGGAGGATTCGGCTCGGTCGAGATGGCTTTGATTTCGGTCGAAACAGAGACGTTTTCGCCACTTCCGACCCTTCTGCGCAGTCTCACGGTTTTGGCCATAACTTTTGTATCCAAACTCCGATTGATCCGATTCCAGTTGCATTGGACAGCTGATTCAAAGATCTTTCAGATGATATGCTCCATTAGCTCAGAGTCCATCAGTGGAAGAATTAGTGACTGTATCTTTGAACAACTACTGCTTTGGGTACGGGTTCTCCATTGGATTTGGCCTAAAACCTGCAAAATCTCACCATGACAAGCATAATACCCTCTAATATACACTCATGCTCAGTTTATTCAAGAAAATACACTAAAATGCATAAAAGAAAAGAAAAACAATGCGATAAGAGAGTAGAAAAATGAGCTTATCAAACGAGCTGTACTCCAAATTTTTTTTCTTTTTTTTTAATTAAACTGCAAAAAAACTGTTAACGCAAAAATAATAGAAATTCAAAATTAAAAAAAAAATAAAAAGGGAAACATTAAAAAGGTTAGGTTACCTCCCAACAAGTGCTTGATTTAACATCGCAGCTCGACGATACCTCAAATCACCGCCAGGGAGGTCGGGTCCAGACTCGCCGACCTTTGGCATCCACCATGTAAACCTTACGGTCTTTGACAATGATGGTGATCGCAGAAAAAGGCGGCGTAGTTGACACTTTCACCCCTTCGTTTCCTCGCTCCCACTCAATGGCAACTGCTTCCTCCTCCTCAGATTCATCTCCTTCTTTAGTAGTGGAGATTCGATTGCGCTCCTCTTTCTTCTTGCTCTTGTCGATCACAAAGGTGATCTTCTCATCATTCACTCGGAGTGTGATCTCGCCGCCCCGACAGTCAATGAGAGCGGCACTAGTGTCGAGAAACTCACGCCCCAAGATCATGGGCATGTTCTCATCCTCCTTCATCTCGTGCACCACAAAATCTGTAGCAAAAATGAGATGGCCCACGCGAATGAGCACATCCTCTAGTATACCTTTCGGGCGGGACACAGACCGGTCCGTCATCTGCAGGGTGATCGTCGTGGGCCTCATCTCTCCGATGTTGAGATGATTGTAGATGGAGTACGGCATCAGGTTGATACTGGCCCCAGTATTACATAGTACTATCTCGAACGTGTGTCCCCCAATCTCAACCAGAATATAGAAGCATCTAGGATCGCTTCTCTTGATGGGCATCTGCTTTTGCAGCAGCAGGCTGCACTGTTTGTGGATCTTCACCGTCTCGTTCTTCACGAATTGCTTCTTTTCACTCATCAATTTTTGGAGGTACTTCATGTACCCCGGAATCTCCATCAGTGCTTCAATCAGCGGGATGTTGATGCTGACCTTCTTCAGATTCTCCACAAATCTAGAGAACTTCTCGTCCTCTTTCTGCTTCACCAACCGCTGTGGGAATGGCATAGGAGGGGGTTGATCTTCAGACTGCTTCAGCTTTGTTCCAGGAATGGGCTTCGGCGTCAATTGACGCAGGGTGGCATCAATCGACGTGGCTTTGTCTTCTGCGTAGATCGATGAGGCAGGTCCGTCGATCGACGTGGATTCATCGCCTACGTAATTTTGCTCCTTTTTGCCTCCAGACTCATTCACAACCATCTCGGGATTCTTGTAGCTCGTCCCGGACCTCAGAGTGACGGCCTTGCAGTCTTTTTGAACCCTTGGGTTCACCTCCGTTGTGCTCGGAAGCTGTCCAGGCTTGTGTTGGTTGCTGAGCGTGGTGGCAATCTGGCTCAATTGCGAGTCCATCATCTGAAGGTGTTTCGTCATCAGCTGCATGTGGTTGGCCATCCCCTTGACTTCGGTTTCTACTTTCCCAAACTGATTGTCGGAGCTCTTGATAAATTTCTCGAGGGTCTCCTCCTGTACCTACATCAAAACCAGGCGGAGGGTGTTCTGCAGCAGAAGGATTAGAATAAGAAAAACCAAGGTGAGATCGCCTATGGTTGTAATGATACCCTTGATTGCCTCAGTAGTTATTGTGATAACCACCGCCAATGTAGTTCACCTCCGTCCTGGCAGTTCCAGACGAACTGCTTGCACCCCGGTTGATGTAGTCGGCTTCCACCGGAACAATAGCCATGCTTGGCTCTGCAACAGCTGCAACTTGTGTTGTGCCCAATTATTCAATTTCTTCCTGGAGCTTTTTCACCTCAGCAACCACATCAATTTCAGGCTTGGCTTCCACAGCTTTGACCAGAATCTGTCTCTCAGTTGGCCATTGGTGGCTATTCAGCGCCATGTCTGCCAGCAACCTCATGCTCTCTGCACCACTCTTCTTCATCAGTATCCCACCAGCAGATGCATCAACCAACTCCTTCATGTGAGGATTCAAACCCTCATAGAAATGGCACACTTGCATCTCCAGATCGATGTCATATCCAGGACAAAGTCGTAGAAGCTCTTTGTATCTCTTTCAGGCCTCGTAGAGTGACTCATCATACATCTGCTTGAAAGTAGTAATGGCAGCTTTCCTCTTCAGCAGCAGGCTCGGTGGGAAGTAGTTGGTAAGGAACTCTGCTCGAAGCTCCTCCCATGTCCCGATTTGACTCTTATCCAGTCCAGCAAACCAAGACCGTGCCTCGTCTCTGAGTGAGGACGAGAACAGTCTCATTCTGATTACATCTTGGGTTACTCCATTCTGCTTCACAGTGTTACACACCTCAATGAATTGGTTGAGGTGGGTATATGGATCTTCTACAGCTCTCCCCGCAAACTGATTTTGCTGCACCATCTGAATTAGGCCTATGCGTAGCTCAAAGTTGTTGGCATCGATGCCAACTCTGAATCCGGCCTCCGCTTGTTGTGGAAGAAATCGATCCATGATGGACTTTTGCGGAACCACAATCTGCCTGTTGTTCAACTCTGCCAGTCTTACAGCTTGCTCTGCCTGAGTAGCCTGGGCTGCTTGTAGTTGTGCTCTCAGCTGCTGTACTTCATTCACAAATTGCCTTTGCTCCTCGAGAGTCATATTTTGCAGAGGTGCTTCAGGATTCTCGGCCATCTCTCGCTATTTTTCTTTTCCTTTCTTTTTGATTTTTCTGCAGGTTGCTTCGATTTCAGGGACAAAGGCCACGAGTGTCTTTCCTTTGGCTCGCGTGTTCATGCACCTGCGCAGAAAATAGGTAGATATCAGTTCGGCGTCGATCGACGTGGATTCCACGTCGATCGATGCAAAAGAGTAGCCACCGTCGATCGACGCGAGACGCAGACACAAAAACTCACACACGCACACATACAGAAAAATAAAACTCAATCCAGCAAATTCTAGGACGAACTAGTAACAATATAAAATCTAACAACTCCCCGGCAACGGCGCCAATTTGATCACTGTAAAATCTACAGATTAATTATAGCAACAGAGCTAATAAATTTATAAGAACCCTAAGGTTATCGAATCCAGGGGAATTGTATAACGAATCTATCCTATGTACTAATTATGATCCTAAGATTCATTGTTTGAGTGAACAGAAAATCAGGGTTTTGATTTGGAAAATAAAAATGACAATACTTGAAAATTAAAGAGGTTTTGAAATCAAATTAAAGGAACACAAATTCTAGGGAACAATTCTTATTATGGATAACATGTAGAACCAATTAATTAACAGGTGGAATACTGCAATAATGCTATATTTCCTTGGTTGGGCAAATATAACCTAGATTATTAATTAGTGACTATCTCCACTCGGTCTCAAGAACACCAAATTAGTCAATCTGATAAGCAAATCAGTTCAATCCCTACAGTCTAATACATCTCATTGGACAGTATAGAGTGTATCATGCATTCCATATCTCACTATCAATATTCACCTCTCGGTCCTTCTATGAATAGCTAGACATCTAAATTAATCGTCACCTCTCGGTCCTTGAATTAATTTAGAATTAGAAAATAATCACAGGAATCATGAACCTAATTAATTAATCCTAACATGCATCCATAATAATATCAAACCCTAGAGCCCGCTAGGGTTTCTAGCCACTCATTGCAGATAGAAATCCAAAAGAAAACATATTAAATTGCATAAAGTAAAGAACTTACAAGAAAATAAAAGGGTTTCGTGTTTCCCAACTCTCAAAACTCTAAAAACTGAAAATTATGATGATGCATCTTGAAAAAGTCGAATTTACTTGGTATTATAGGGGTGGATATGTATCCTATCAAATCTAGGGCTAAAGATATGAATAAATCTGATTTTCATCAAATTCCCGCACCAGCAGACTCGCGTTGATCAATGTGGATTGGCATCGATCGACGTGGCTCTCCCTTCAGCGTCGATCGATGTGGATTGGCGTCGATCGATGTGGTCCTATCTCGCCCCTTCTGCGCAGTCTCAATGTTTTGGCCATAACTTCCTCTCCCGAACTCCGATTGACCTGATTCCAGTTGCATTGGAGAGCTAACTCAAAGTTTCATCCATTACCATGCGCCAATAGCCCTCTTGTGGAAGAACTCTTCACTGCTACGCTTACACGTCACTACTTTCGTAAAGGTTTTCAAGTGAATTTGGCCTATAACCTGTAGAAACACACCAAAGTACGCATAATACCACCTAATATAGACTCATGCATAGAATATATATATATATATAGACTCAATAAAACTACATAAAATAGTAGAAAATATTATAGATAAGCGAGTAAAATAATGAGCTTATCAGAGAATCCATAAATTTCTGATGGTTGATCGACTTTTGATTCGATTGGCCAGCTATCATCGTCTCCTAGACTCTGCAAATTTTCTTGCCGGAACATTTTGCTGAGTTCGCTAGCATTTGCTGAGATTCAGCAGATTGAATCTTCCGAGTCTGCTGTACTTGTTTGCTATATTCTTCTAGCAATCTTGATGCTTTCTGAGTTCCTTAAACAAACTTTTTGTGTTTCTTGATACTTGCTAACATTCCATAGCTTCATTGTTTGCTATCCTTTCCTGCAATTTTTAAGAACTTTGTTGAATCCTTTATCAAACTTCAGCAAACAAGTTCTACTTCTATTACAACTCAATCGACACTATCCTATACAGGACATTTACATTTTTAAGCTGAGTTGTTAGAGACTAATTTAATCTAGCTTTCATGCACCAAAACCAATAGAACAATAAAATGATCAAAGGGTACAAATTTCCAAACAATTTCTCCCTTTTTGATGCGATCAAAGCCCTAACACTATCTAATGATCTCGGTAAAGAAGACTCTTGAGTTTACAAAAATAAGTCTAGCAATCAAACTCAGTATGTCTACCTCTTTAGACTCAGCATTGTTCAAATACTTCCCCCTCAAAATAATAAGGGTATTGCTCGATAATAAATTTTACGCACAAGTGAAAGGCTTAGTAAAAATGCTGGAATTTCAGCAACTAGTAAGCACACAACAACATTTATTACTTGGATCATATTTGCAATTTATTTATATACTCAAACAAATCTAAAATTGAAGGGTACAAATTCAGCAATTGTAGCGTTTATTGGATTTCTTATAATTTGGATATGCTATTTTGGAGTAAATCTATTAGGAATAGGATTACATAGTTATGGTTCATTTACATCTAATTAAATTCAAAAAACGAGTTCTTACCACTTACCAATAGGAATAGAAAGCATATAACGCATATTAAACTTTGTGTGAACTAGCGGGAGCCTTATAAAAATAGAGCAATATGAAATCGAATAGTAACCAACACTTCAGCTGTCCACATGCAATTTGTTGATTACACAGAGTGTCTAAATTCAGCTAAGCGAATATATCAGAATCGGACAATAAGATTTTGTCTTCAATCTGGGTTAGTTTCATTAAAAATTTCAGCAATAGAGTACATTAAACAAAAACCCACAAAGATTTTCAGAGGTACAGAGAAATTTACTTCTTGGTTGCGGAGGAATCTGAGTCAACATTCTTCGAGCTTGGAGAGCTGGTGGTCTTGGTAAGATTACTTATTGATTGTGCAGTACTCTTCATGAATTTATACACCAAGGCCTCTTTCTCCTCCCTTTTCATCCACTCCCTTTCTTCCTTCTTCCTTCTTTCTTCTTTGTCTTCTTCTTGTTGCTGCCTCCTGAGGTTCTCTTCCTGCTTCTGGCGAGCATCCTGGCGTAGATGCCTTTCCTCTTCTTCTTATTGCCTCTCAGCCTCGTCAGCCATCCTCCTCTCTACCCCCTCTTTGATCGCAACAAAAGATCAGCCGAGAAGGATGCAAGATCGTCTTTCCATTCATGGTGCAGTTCTTCTTTTGTTGTCTCCATGGCTTTCTCCACTTTAGACACAACAGCTGTATCAAGATAGGCTTGAATATCCCTGTGAAAGGTACTTGAGCTCACAGGCTCAACATTCAAGACCGTGTATATATCAGCAGACACAACAACATTGCTAGAGGAAGGAGGTTGATTTTCAACAGTAATCTCCATGGCCTTGGGCTCTTCAACTGGCTTTGCAGTAGGTTGGGGCTCCTCAGTAGGTTTTCAGTAAGCACTTCATCTATCACGACCATATCATCTATATCTTCAATGTTTGGAACAGGAGATGGTGGATCTGGTTCATATACAATCATCCTCGTCGGAACACATGCCACAACATTGAGAATTTCAGCTCAGTATTCCTCCAATCTCCGTTCCTCTTCAGTTTTCTTCTTCTCCTCCTCTTCTCTAGCCAACCTAGCCAGTAACTTTGCAGCTGCAACAGCCTGCTTCCTCGTTGCAGGAGACCTTAGCATAGTTCCAGAAGTGGAAGCCTCAACATGCAGAGCATACTCAGATGGTGGAAATGATCGATCTCCGTTAGCAGCTCTATGTGCCTTGATCTTCCTTATTCTTTCCAACACCTGCCTCTTAGTATTTTGCCTCTTAGATGTCTGATCCATCCAATCATCAGCCCAATCTTCTTAACACCTCCAGTGATTTAAGCCCAAACGAGCCATTAGAATTGAGTGATCTTCATAGTTGAGCTCGTGGGTGGCAAAATCAAAATGCCTCCACCTTAGAAATTCCTTCTTAAGTAAAATATTGTCATTAGATTTAACAGGAAATTCTGCCTTAAAAGTTGTAGCAAACAACTCGAACAACCGGGCTTCAATGAATACAGCGATGTCATTCGCCCAGGGAATCAAATCAGCATTTTCTTCATCAGCCACAGTCACAGCTGGGCAACATTGAGCAATACGTTGAGCTCGAAATTGACGGTGTGGTTCTCCAGCAAGTGGCACTCTCAAAGCATCTTCCACCCATATTGGTTTCCCTTTCCCTTTGTCCTCATCAACTACCATTGTTTGCTCAACCCTGATTCAGCGGACATCTCAACGTCCTCCCTATTATGTCGCTTGATACAACAAATACTTCGGGGGAGGGAGGAGCATCACGCCTTTGCCATAGTGAATCGATTGTGTCGTTGAGAAGTTTGGATGAATCAACAACATTACCAATCCTGGGACATTAGAAGGGTCAAGTCCTAGGGCTCGAAGGTACTTCTCATTCCGCTCATTCACTTGCTTCTTTAGATCTTCCGCCAGTTTATCCGGGGTGATTGCCTGCTCTTGAGATTCAACAAAGATCCCCATAGATTGTTCTATACTGGCTAATGAGTCCTGCAAGTCTTTAGATATAACAATGACAAGAATGTTAACGTAAATGCAATTAAGAATACAACGATCATACTCAGCAATTAATTTGAGCTTGGATGCTTTAGTCTTCTTGGCATCATCCGGCTTCTTAGAAAACACGACCTCAGCATCGTTCATTTTAAGATCGACAGCCACTTGCTCTGCTGCCTGATTAGTTTCAACTCTAGAAATGTCAGCAACGTTGTCTCCACCTTTCAAGACAACTTGCTCAGTAACCACTTTCTCACCAGCAGCAATCACTTGCTGTTTCACCTTCTCATTTTTAGAACTCTTAGCAACACTACCTTCTCCTTACGCGGTAGCTTGATCTTCAACAACACCATTCAGCAACCCTGCTTTCTCCTTGCGCTGTAGTCTTCGGAGGCTTGTCACCTTGACAAATCGGTCTTCTTTTGGCATCTTCGAAATCCGATTGCAAAATAGTTGGGCTCGAGACTGAACTATTAGACCTACATACACACCACGAACTCAGATTACATGTATATGGCCCATGCTCCTATGAATTTAATGCATATTTGTGGATTGAGAGATTACCGTAACTCCGTCGTCTCTGTACCGATCTTTTGCGTTTAAATTCCAAACTTCAATTCAACCACGCAATTTGATTTCTCTGCAAAAACAGAAATTAGAATACTAATTTCTAGAGAAAAACAAAAATAAAGAAAGGGAATAAGAGATCTGTTGTTCTCCAGATTAGATCTTCAGATCTGTGTCCCAGTGTTGATCAGATCTACTACTGGTGAGGACTCCGTAGATCTGTGGCTTGAGCAGGACCAGAATTCGAAAATTCTCCCCCTTTCTTTCTCTGAAATCGGCGCCTCCTATCTCACTCTCTAGATCTAGGGTTTTTCAAATTGTGTTATGAAGTGGCTAGGGTTTCAGAGAGTGAGAGGTCTATTTATAGACCTAGGGGTGTAAAACCCTAGTGGGCTCCTGGGCTCAATTCAGCACACTTATTGGGCCAGACCTGGGACCTAATGCAAATAATAAAGTGGGCCTATAAATTAATTAATTCACATGTCCACAACCCAGGACATAATTAATTAATTAATATTAATTCTTTTTTCACCACATAATTAATATTTGCCTACCCCTTTATTATCACGTTATGAGAAATATTTGCAGTCCACTGGGATGTAATCCCATTTTCTGACAAATATTGTAGGAACTCGTTACCGAGGTATTCGTCACCGCGGTCAGATTGCAGCGACTTGATAGTTTTCCCGACCTTCTTTTCTACTTCAGCCTTGAACTCTTTGAATTTCTCAAAGCATTCAGACTTGTAGCGAAGCAGGTAAACGTATCCGTACCTTGAGTAATCGTCAATGAAAGTGACGAAGTACTCGTACCCTCCACGAGCCTGCGTGGACATCGGTCCACATAAGTCAGAATGCATCAATTCCAACACTTCCTCTGCTCGAGACTGACTAGCCTTGAAAGGCCTAGTTGACATCTTGCCCTCGATGCAGGATTCGCAAACTTGATAAGGTACAACTCGGACTAGGTCCAATGTACTGTCATCTGCAAGTCTTTGAATCCGCTTCAAGCTGATGTGACCCAGTCTCAAGTGCCAGAGATATGTAAGATCCTCATCAGAAGAAGTAAGTTTTCTCTTTCTAGGATTATCAATTACAGATGAATGACATACAATATTTAAGGACATATTTGATCAAAGCAACATAGAGATTGTAAATCAACATACCATAATGGATAACATTGTTATTACCAATGATAAAATCATAAATAATAAATATCCATAAAAGTTGATGAAATTTGTCATGCCGATAAACCACGGCCCACAAATAAATTCTCAAATGTACTTTAATTCATCAAAACATAAGGAAAAGAAAACTCCATGAAGCTCCGTCATAAAACGTTGCCTTCATCCAGTTTGGTATCTTCTTGCCATCACTCACCAGCCTTGTCGGCACGGTCCCCTGCAACGTACAACGACATGATCAACAAGTCAGTGCTTATAGCTCTAGAAGAGCAACAAGGGACTCTAATCATGCTTAAAGTTATACATGCAAAATGGCATACCTTGTCTAGCTTTGTTGGCTTGACAATCTTTCCTCCAGTGTCCTTTCTTACCACACCTGAAGCACCTGTCCCTGTCAGTCACCACCGTAGGCTTTTTCCCAGCCCCACCATCCTTCACAGGTGTCTTCTTGGCCCATTTCTTAATCCCTTTCTTCCGCTTCATACTTTTCGGTACAACAGAGAGATTACCAGAAGTGGCCAAGGCAACCTTCTGAGGGTTCATGACTGATTCTGCTGCCATAATGTCATTGAGTAACTCGTTAAGAGTATACTCTTTCTTGTTCATGACAACATTCAGCCTAAAACTCTCAAAGGACTTGGGTAGAGAGTTCAGTATGATATCGACCTTAGCCTCAGCGTCGATACCTCCACCATGCACAGTTAGCTCATCCATGAGGTGAGTCATGGTAACTACGTGCTCTCTCACTGAGGTGCCATCGGTCATTTTCTTACTCACGATTTCTCTCATGAGATTGAACCTGACGGCTCTATCAGTTTCCCCATAGGTCGCCTCCAGACTCG
Source organism: Plectranthus barbatus (assembly GCA_026898455.1). NCBI lineage: Eukaryota > Viridiplantae > Streptophyta > Magnoliopsida > Lamiales > Lamiaceae > Plectranthus > Plectranthus barbatus. The sequence continues at coordinate 16,949 of JAPKLW010001642.1, read as the reverse complement.
TCATGATGTCATAGGCGTCCCTATGGTGCTAATGCTGCTGCTGCAAGACTTTCGACATAGTGGTCATCATGTAGCATTTGACTACGTTGTTCGATTTCTCCCACTTGTTATAAAAGTCTATATCCATTTGACTGGATTCAGCAGTTGGCACTTCGGGATGAAGTACTTGCAGAACGAACATATGTTCTTCTGCAATCAGGAGGTACTCGAGATTGCGCTTCCATTCCAGGAAGTTTGGACCAGTTAGAGTGTTTTGTGCGAGAATATTGATGACATTAGACATAGACATATCTGAAACAATAAAGAATCTTAAATAAGAACATACATGTAGAACTTCGAAAACAAATGCATTGAAAACCTTTTAATAAATCAAATACAAATGCTTTCCACTAATTGCCCAAGAGTTCCCACCGCAAGCTACACTCGTAGACGTTTACGATGTCACCCTCAACCAGAACTGCGGGTTTTAAGCCTCAATCCATTTAATTTCACTACCATGTCAGGATGCTTTTGACACTAGAAATTAATAATTAGTGAAAACCTTAGACCAAGCCATCTCTCAAGAACAGGGATGCAATTCTTGCATTATATTCTAAGATGCTTCTAAGCAATTAACCACAAATTTAACTCTGGCCAAAAGAGACAGTTTAGCATGGCACGTAACCATACCGCACAGCCCTTAAAGCTTTTGTTATCTATAATTTAAATCAATCCTAGAATACTTGTGAAAGAGATCTACGCAAGCTACCCTCGTAGACGTTTACGCAAAACCCTCCCTCTATTCACATGATTTAAATTATTTGTCTAGAAATCCCAACAACCGTACCCATGTACCTCTAGGAACTAGCAAGCTACACTCGTAGACGTTTACTAGAACGAGAGATAAACTTACAGCCTAGGACCGCTTTGTGGAGGTCTATTGATTTTTAATTAAAAAAAATCTGCTTAGTATTTTTCTTTAAAAGGTTTCTTTATGCGCACACATAATTTCTTTGTCATTATATTTTCCAAATTTTTTCATGTAATAATACAAGTCCAAAAATTCCCAAAATATAATCCAACAAGAAATTAATCACATAAGCATGCTTGGAAAGTTGTAAATAATAAAAGCGATAAATCATGCTTTTCCTATTATCTACACATGCTTAATTGCGCACATAAATAAATCACATATCATACAAGGACAATTAAGGCAAACAAAAATTCCTCGTGGCCCCAAAATAGAAAAATAAATTCTATCTATTACAATTTGAATTTGAATCTAAGTTTGGATAAATCCAAATCTTTTCAAATCTTCAAGGGCCTCCAAATCTGATTCACCAAATCTTTTGGGATTTACGCCTTAGTGATTTGATGATTTGCCCTAACCCTAATGTAAACCCTAGAGTTTACACAGGATTGCACAAACCACCAAAACACGAGCCACCGCGACGGGACAGCAGCCGACGACAGCCACAGCCGCCGCCGACCGATCACCGCCCTGCGCCGCCGCGCGCGCGCACCGCGCGCTTTTGCTCGCTCGCGCAGCGCGCGCCCTGCCGTGCCGCACCGCCGTCGCCTGCTGTCGTGCTCCGCCGGCCCTGCGTCGGCTTCGTCTTCGTTCTTCGTCCTCGACCCGTCCAATTACAAAAATTGAAGAATTACAGAAAACTATTCAATTACAATCTTTCAAATCTACACTAATCACGGATTTTCTCGTGATTTTACAAAATTAATCCAGCCCTACACGGATAAACCACCGCGGGCTGAATTACACGGGTTGCCACGAGGAACAAAAACCAAATCCACAAAATAATTAATTCATACATGCATATTGAATTTGATTATGAACAACAGAGCCATAAATCAGAAACCTCGCTCTGATACCAATTGTAGGGTTTTTACCGTGAACCGAATCACCAAAAACCAATTTGAACCGGATCGATTTATGGATATTGCACATAATTCAAATTCACAAAAACCTAGCATGCTCCTATGAATTTAATGCATATTTGTGGATTGAGAGATTACCGTAATTCTGTCGTCTCTGTACCGATCTTTTGCGTTTGAATTCCAAACTTCAATTCAACCACGCAATTCGATTTCTCTGTGGAAATAGAAATTAGAATACTAATTTATAGAGAAAAAAGAAAATAAAGAAAGGGAAGAAGAGATCTGTTGTTCTCCAGATTAGATTTTCAGATTTGTGTCCCGGTGCTGATCAGATCTACTACTGGTGAGGACTCCGTAGATCTGTGGCTTGAGCAGAACCAGAATTCGAAAATTCTCCTCCTTTCTTTCTCTGAACTCGGCGCCCCCTATCTCACTCTCTAGATCTAGGGTTTTTCAAATTGTGTTATGAAGTGGCTAGGGTTTCAGAGAGTGAGAGGTCTATTTATAGACCTAGGGTTGTAAAACCCTAGTGGGCTCCTGGGTTCAATTCAGCACACTTATTGGGCCAGACCTGGGACCTAATGCAAATAATAAAGTGGGCCTATAAATTAATTAATTCTCATGTCCACAACCCAGGACACAATTAATTAATTAATATTAATTCTTTTTCACCACAGAATTAATACTGGCCTACCCCTTTATTACCACGTTATGAGAACGGGCTGCATTAATTGAGAATCCCCGTATTTAAGGTTACCGAACATCCATTAATTAATCGGAGCCTCTGACAAGCTCTAACTACAATTAATTAATATCTTAAAATTCCTGAATAGTACCACTCAAACCTTATCACTCGTGCTTGAAATTAATCAGCCTGCAGGACTTTGACACGATGAATGTTATTGAGCTCCTCAAGGAATGTCCCCATCCTATTACTTGGATATGGTTACCTAAACCCAGTCTCAAGCGGTACTACACGAACTGATGTTACCCAAGATGCGGATATATGAGCACGTTACTTAGGCTCTCCACCATGGCAAGTCAAAGCAACAGTCAACCCGTGCAAACCCCTGAACCTTCGTTAGGGTTTGGACTCAATCAATATGACGAGATCTTGTATTCGCTGATATCAGACAGACGAATACATCTCACTGCGGTCCATCAATATGCCACCTCTGCGTACCAGCATGTCAAGTAACCAAGACAGACTACTTATTCCGACAATGCCGCAGCCATCCGGACAGACGTATCCTCATACGCTGTCTCGGCTGTGATCAGGTTTATGTCTCACTAGGTCAAGTGATCATACTATCTTCTGCGATCTACAACACGCCGTATGATCGTCCCTATCGGTGAGACAAGAGGATACCCTTGTTCATACATTTACAATTGTTAACAGATAGGAGAAATAAATTGTTGTATACTCATTATAATAAATGCTTTCAGTATACAAAACCCATCAAGGCCGACTGTCGGTCTCTGTTGCGCGCAGTTTGCCAGAATCGTGCAACAACTAAGCACATCATTGCGCGACTACAACTCGCGATCACTGTAGAAGACATGCGCAGCAGGCACAACAATCTTCCTGCACCCAGTCCGTGTGCGCAAACCCTAAGGTTCCACCGCGCGCGACTACACTACTAGCGCCACACACTCCCCATTGTGATTCCCCTCCGCCACCCCACATCGAGCACCGGCTGGCAAAAGTGAGCAGGCGTAGCCCACGGCCCGACAGAGGTGCAGTCTTGTCGCGCGCGAGCTTGTCGCTGCCCCACAAATCGTGAACCTACCCCGACTGCTTATTGCGCGCGGCTGCATGCACGAACCCTGGGATTCCGTCGCTGCAAACCACATTGGCTCGCTGCCCCGTAGAGGCGTGTGCTATCGTCGCGCTTAGAGGCACGGGTTTGCTGCACCGTGCACAGGCATGAACCCTAGGGTTCCTCCACATGGTGCCCATATCGCCGCCTCACGCCGCGCCGCCCTTGACATGCACTAGCGACTGCTCCATGTGGTTTAGGTATTTCGGTGGTGATATCTCCTCGTTCTTTGTCTTCTCGTTATTTTTTTTATTTTACAATTGAATTTTCATAGGAAAAACAATCTTAATACATCAATTGAAATAAAATCTAACCACAGATTTATCTCGTAGGAAAAAAACAAATCCTTGTAAAATGGTGGATTAACCTGAGCAGCCATGAGGAAAAAAAACAATCTATACAATCGATGCAATTTAATAATAATAATCAGGTATAATTATAGGCAATATTATTTTATTGATTGAGCCAAATTCGACTAGGATTTGATACCAATTGAAAGGATTTTTGCAAACTGAATTTCTAATCCTTGTCCAGATTGAATATTGGATGTCTAAAATAAATTGTTATGCGTATAAAAATTACTACCATGCTCTATTGAATTCAAAGAAAATTTTGCGGAATACTTGGATTATTTTAACTCTGAATTGTTTGCACAGGGATTTGATCTTCAACCCTTTCTTGTGCAACAAGATTTAATCCTACAAGATCAATGAACTAAGTCTCTGAATTTAATTAGATTAAATTTGAAAATCAAGAGAGAGAAAGAAGAAGAAAGATCCTCCATATTTGATCTCCTGATCTGTATCCCTTGCTTCGATTCGGATATCAGGTGAAGATTCTATCTGGATATCGTGTCAACTGAGAAGCAGATGTTCCTTCCCTTGGCTCAGATTCTGTCGCCTACTACAACTCCCAATTCTTTAGTTTGCTGCTTAGCAACTTATCATCTTGTGGTGTGTTGTGACTAGAGTATCTGAGGGCTTTTCATGACCCAGACTAGGGACCAGTGTATATATAATAAAGAAGGCCAATTAATTAATTAATTAGTTCACATATTCAACCCAGAATATAATTAATTATTTAATATTGATTCATGCAATCAAAGAATCAATATGGTTCTACCTCTTTGTTACCACGTAATGAGGAACGGGTTGCATTGGCTCGGTATATCTCCAAATTTAGTTCATTAATTAATTAAAGCTCTGACAAGCAATAAATAAATTAATATATTTTATTCTTGAGTCAATCTACTCAACCTTTTGACTTATGCTTGAACTCAATCAGCCTGCAGGTCTTTAGCATAATGAACTTTTTTAGCTGCCAAGGGAATGTCATCATCCTATACTGGATATGGCTATCTAGTTCCAGTCACAGACAATCATACAGAAACTGCTACCACCCAAGACATAGATAAACGAGTGCATCAATGACTCTCCACCATAGCATCTCAAGTGATACGCAATCTGTATATACCACCGTACCTTTATTAGGCTTAGGATTCCATTAAGCCGTCAAGATTAAGATTCCTTTAATGTTAGATAAAGGAATCGATCTTTACTTAGGTCCTTATCAATGCATACCATATGCACCAGCATACCTAGCAACCAAGATAAGTTCCTTATTACCGCGTATGTTGCAGCCTATACCGACAGTGTATCCTAAGACTGTGTCAGCTGTGATAACTGTTTATATATCGCTAGGCCAAGTGATTCATACGATCTTCTATGATCTACCACACACCGTATGATCTCTCTATCGACGAGATAAAAAGATGAAGTCATTTATGATACATGTTTGTTAATTCGGACTAGAGATGAACATACAATATTAATGATTCCCAATATATTAACCAAAAAACTTTGTTCAGAACAGATCAATCATAATCCTTTCAGTATAAAAATCCATCATATATAATTCTCTAACAATAAAATCTTGACATATATTTTCCTAATTTATGAAAGATGGGGATATATTTCCTATTTTCAAAAAATAAAAAACAATGAATTCTCCTTGTAAACACACTAGAGTTGGTCACCTGAGAGACGGTCTCATCATTTTTTTATTGTGAGACGGACCTTAATACATCATTTCAATAAGTTAAATACATCATTTTATTTTAAAAAATTACATTATTTGCAACAAAGAAATACATCATTTGCAATAAACAAATACATCATTTCAATAAATTAAATACATCATTAAATTCGTCTCATAATAAAAATGAAGAGATCGTCTCATATGAGAATTTGCCCACACACTATATGGAGGAGAAGGATTGGCGGCACGTGACAATCAAAGAGGTAAACGTGCAATGCATGTGGTTGGCTGGCTGGGTCCCATGACCCATTCCCCTTAAGATTGAAGAGAATCTTTTAGTCAATAAATAATTAAACTTTCATAAGGAAAAATATTTTATAATTAATCATTTGAAGATTGCAACGCCACTATACAAAATTCATTAGTTTATTTCTTTGAAAAGCATGCTATGCAATAATGACTTGTGCAATAAATGATAACAATGAATCTTTTATTTTGAATAATATGTCATTTTATTAAATATCATCAGGTTTCAACAATATATAATTGCCATATATATTGGTAAAATTAAAAAGTTTTGCCTACATCAATTCATTACAAAACGAAACAAGAATATATATATATATATATATATATATATATATATATATAGATTTAATCATATGAGAATTGATTTAATGTGAGAATATGTGAATATTAATTATAATCTCTAATTATTTCATTTTAACATTTGTTAGGTGTTGATGTAGAAATCTCACCTTTAATTTAATGTTTTGATGTGTCAAAACTGTATACAAAGGTTTAATCCTTAGAGTTATTACTTCATGTAATCCTTGTATAGTATAATCGAGTTGTAATGGTTCGGGAAAGGCAAACCGCCAAAAACTGTGGAACAGTTTTTGAAAATGGAACTGTCCGAACAGAAGGACCGAAGAAAACTGTGAAGACAGTTCAAGAAGCGATATGTGAAGAAAACTGTGAAGATAGTTCAAGAAGCAAGGAGCTGAAGAAAACTGTGCAGATAGTTTTAAAACGTCAAGGAAGCAATAGCGATGAAAACTATGGACACAGTTTTTATAGAAGAAACTGTCGAGAGGCGCTCACAATTTCAGACTAGCACAGTTTCACGACAAAGAAAACACGTAAAAAGCAAGGGGTCGAGCAGTCATAAAGAGCATTGAAGACTCAATGATAAGGATCAAAGATACACTCAGTTATGACTGCAGTACAACGTTGTTCAAGTCTGACACAATAAGACAAAACTATCTCTGCAAAAGCATGACAGTGTTCAAAAAAGGTAGAGGAGCAGGCCTGCTACCACAAAAAAGGATGGCCATTGATTGGACATCATTCGAATTGTCTCTACCGGCTACTTTCAGAAGATTCAACTGTAAATAGCAGAAGGACCGGAGAGACACACAAGCATCTGAATTTAAAGCTCCGTTACTCTGCCGAATTAAAAGCTCAAAGCATTCAAAGCTCTCAAGTGAACGACATTAACTCCGTGTGTCATTTATTGAACACGAGGCATTCTTGCTTACAAAATCATTTGTGATTCACCGTGTGACCTTGAGTACACGAGGATTAAGTCTTTTTGACTTAGTCTTTCTTTGGTCTTCTTACTTTTCAAGTGAGAACATAGCAACCTGGTTCTAAGTCGAAGAACAGGTTCTTACGGGCTATCGCCAACTTTCGTGTGTTCTGTGAAGAACTCAATCATTCATCCATCAGAGAAGGAGAATGGAGGTTTGTCCTCAATCCATTTCCAACAACTGCTAGTTCTGAGAAGACTTCGAGGTGCTACTTGGCTTCGAGGAACTGAAGAAGGAGTGAATATCATCTACCTGGCGAGTGATATAGTTTACTGCAAACAGTGGTTTTCGTGGTGATTGGCTATAGATTGTGAGGAGTGTATACTTCATTTTCTTAGTGGATTACCGGATTAATTTTTGAAAAATGGATGTAGGACTTAAGGATCCGAACCACTATAATATCCTGCCTCATTTACAGTTTTCGTTATCTTTTATCGTTACGCAATTTTTCAACTGAGTTTTGAAACCTTTAACACTTCACTAAAGTGTTGAAGTGTATATCTGGAAACTGACTAATTGAATTGCCAGCTAAACTCAGTTTTTATAAAGATGGTCTGATAAATTTAAATTATTGACAAAAAAGAAATAGTAATAAACGAAATAGAGCATGAAATCTAAATATTGCATATAACCACGTACCAACAACCAAACACCCAATTGCATTAAAACTTCTCTTTCCTCTGCTAGCTCGTACTCGTCGTCTATTTGAGGAAATCGAAGTTGTTACCTAAATAAGAAGAATATGATGGATTCAAAACTCAAATTTATCATAACACCTTTAAGTTGCAGTATATAAGTCTGTAAACATGCATTATTTATGCTTATAGATTTTCATGACTATTTATGAGGTAATTGATATTTTGACAAAATTCTTTATTTTCTGATTTAAGTTGCATTATATAAGTCTGTATATTTGAATTATATTGACCTGTTCAATTGCATTATGTTTAATAGGGCTATTAGATTTTTGCAAAATGTAGATATTTTTTTTCAGATATAAGTTGTAATATATAAGCTTGTAAATATGCATTATATATGCTTGTATAGTTGCAGTATCTTATTTTCACTACGATTATCTTATTCCAAACATATGCAATATGGATTTCGTTTGAAAGATAATAAAACGATATTTAATTGATATATGACACGCAAAAAAATAATTTAAATTGAGTGAGCTATGATTATTTAAAGTTTTATAGTAATGTTGGAGGTAAGAGAATAAAGTTAATTACAAATAAACGTGTCTTAAAAGTTAGAAAATAGATTATGATTTTTTTGTAAGATATGATATGGTCCCCTCATATTTAGAAAAACTAAATAATGTTTAAGATGTGCTAATATATTTATGCAAAAAGACTGAAAAACTCAAATATTGAAAAAAGATTTAATTTTCTAAATCAAATCTGGATCCTTGATTTTGAAAATGAATGTATCAAATTTATTCTCATCTCACATCTGGAGAGGCACTTGTCACTTTAACACACCCATATATATATATATAGAGAGAGAGAGAGAGAGAGATGTTAGATCATATGAGAATAGATGTTAATGTAAGAAATGAGAATAAATCTCAGCCTTTGATTTCACAAGATCTGCGGTCATGCTTTAATAATTTCCGTCTTCATTTTATCCTCCGCGAACTTCATTATTACATATTTAAGGGTATCATTGTCATTTAGCCTGATGGTATCTCCCTCAAATAATTTCCATTTTCATTTTATCCTCCGCGAACTTCATTATTACATATTTGGATCTGTAATTCCTTTTCTTTTCAATTTTTTATAAGATTTCGATTGCCTTGTTGAGTCATCCAATACTCTAAAATTAAATTAAATTTTATTATTATTTAATTGAATTTACTAATTTAATGAAGTTTTAAATAGATAAAATGAACTTAACATATTCTTTTGAAAAATTGATTTTATTTTTATTTAATTTAATTTTTCCCATTTAATAAAGTATAGAGGAGATAAAATGAAGAGAACTGTTTCTAAAAATTTGATTTTTTTTCTTTTAATGATTTATATAGGAGATAAAATGAAGAGAACTGAAATACTTTTTCCGAAAAATTGATTTTATATTTATTTAATTTAATTTTTTCCATTTAATGAAGTATAGAGGAGATAAAATGAAGAGAACTGTTTCTAAAAATTTGATTTTTTTTATTTAATGATGTATATAGGAGATAAAATGAAAAGAATTGAAATCATTTTTTCCGAAAAATTGATTTTATTTTTATTTAATTTATTTTATAATGAACAATAATTAAGATAAAATGAAGAATAACTAAGATATAATGAAGAACTGCTAAGATAAAATGCATGTCACGTGTAACATCAAAATTCACATCGAATTTATTTTATAATGAATCACAATTGAGATAAAATGAAGAATAACTAAGATATAATTAAGAATTGCTAAGATAAAATGCATGTCACGTGTAACATCAAAATTCAAATCGAATTTATTTTATAATGATTCGCAATTGAGAAAAAATGAAGTATAACTAAGATAAAATGAAGTATATAATACATAAAATGAACAAAACACAACTTTTGCGCCCTGTACGTTCGTAATGACTATGTTGCCCTTTAATGAAGTAAAATGAGGATATTATGCCGCGTTTTTTGTTAAAGCTCTTATGTAATCTGGATCGTTGATGTTGTCAAATTTATGGACGGGATTTATTCTCATTTCTCATGATAAGGGCTATTCTCACCAGATCAGCCCCCTATATATATATATCCCCCTATATATATATATATATATATATATATATATATATATATATGTAGGGAGCGGATCAGGTGAGAAAAATCCCCCTGTGAGAGAAAAGAATGAATCATGTCCATTAGACTTGAAAAGATCAATGGTTGATATGCAATCAAGCAACAACTGAAACACAATCAAGCAACAAAATAATAAAGCAACATTAATATGTTGCTTGATCGTATTTTAGTTGTTGCTTGATTTATTTAGATCTAATGGACATAATTCATTCTTTTTTCTTACAGTGTGATTTCTTCTTATTTGATCCCATCTCTATATATGTATATGTATATGTGTGTGTATGTATGTATGTATAGATTAATTAAATGTAACTATATTTATTTCAATAAAGTAGCAAAAAGAATAAGAGTAAATTAACTATGTTATAAAAAGGCTATCTTATATTGACTGTAATTAATTAACCTATACTTTAACAAAGCTAGGGAATCATCACAATTCAACACATTATCTCCTTACCTAATTGATTAAACAAAAAATATTTCAAAATATAAAACAGAGAAAAAACAAGGCTCACATGTAAGGGAAAATATTACTACTCCCCTGATTATATATTACAATTGAAGAAATTGAGAGGAAAAAAAATAAAAAGCAAGTCAATTAGGCAAACGATGTCATTCTGCCGTAGAATTAGTGATGCGGTGCTGCCGCTGGAGGTTTACACTGATAGCACTTGGCAAATAGTCCGAATGTGTCAACTTGTTTCACAAAATTTGTCATACTTGCCCATCCTCCGAACCCAAACCCGATAATCAAGACCCAAATTACTATGAATGTGTTTATGGCATACATGGCAGTCCAGCTTGGCATGAAGGGTGGAGGTTTCTCAGCAGCATTCTGAAATAGAACCAGCAAAAATAATCAAAATCTCGAGATTTCATTATTTATTTTATGGAAGGTAACGAGAACTAGCACGTTAGTAATGTTGTATGTAACTCAAAGTGAAATTGACTTCCCACCATAATTATTGTAAATTTCCAAATCACGCATTTATTGCCTTCGACCGAAGCAAACTTTTCATTTTATTATCTCGGAAAATAAACATTTATAGGGTGGTTGGAAGTAAAAAAATTTATATTTTTCATTCTTCAATCAATGATGATACTTCAGATCTTATTATAACATGTTGGCTTGCCATATAAGGAAAGTGGATAGCCATTACAGTAGCCACTTGAATTTACTAGCCTATTTTTTAGTATATTAAATAATATATATCAATAAAATGAGATACTGCTAAATATAATTAATTACCTGACGAGCAGAAGCTTTTCGATAAGTGAGCATGTGTGCGACTGCCGGAATGATGTAGACCGTGAAACTGACTAGAAGAGCTCCGACGGCGGAATTGATGGGGCCAAAGAAGGGGAAAATAATGGCCAAGAACCATATTGGAATCACCACCGGTAGCCTAGCAAGCGCCCTCAAACATATACTTTTCGTATCGTGCATCCCTATCACCTTCTCCCACACAAAATAAAGTGGAGTACATGCAAATCCGAATGTGATGAACTGAAAATTGAACCCATAACATTGTTATTTAATATATTTTTCGTATATAAAATGCATTATTTTTAAATATATATTAGTGACTATGACTTTTAGGTACTTATTAAATGTTTGGGTAAGATCTAGTGCATAGGGCTATAAAGTAATTAATCGACAAGCTAATTTACTATTCTTATATTTTAAATATATAAGTTTAATAAATAAAAAATTAAGATTATACAAATTTTTATTTTTTATAAGAAATATATAAAAATAAGAGTCTATGCAATTAGGCGCCTAATGCTGAGTACTCAAAAATACGCCTAGAATAGCCGATTACCTATTTTTCTGGGCTAAAAAATTTACAGAGCAAGTTTTACAAAAATTATAGCGGATATATAAATTAAAACCAAAAAAGAGACCTGATGGATGAGCATAAGGATGACGGCGGCATCACGCCACCCAGTTCTTGGGAGGAGGGAGAAGGCGTTGGAGTGGTTGAGGAGTTGGTCGCCGAATGCCCAATAGACAGCGGAGGCCGACGGAAGTGTGAGTGTGAAGACATACAGTGTGGCAATCAAATAAATGTACTTGAATTTTTGTGGTTTCCACATAGCATGCATAATTTCACTGTTAAAAAAATCAAATATACGAGTATAAGATTAAGATCTGACTAATAATGCAAAAATATCATAAAGACAAGAATCAAATTGTTCCAGGATTCCTCTCACAACATGGAAAAAATTGTCCAATTATTGTATGATCCATATAAAACAAAAAAATGCCCACAAATTCAAACAAAATCATTAACTGGCAAAGAACTGCCGTAAATCTGATGTGGCGTCGGTAAAAGCAATTAGTTACTGTTATCCGACGAGCATTCTCTAGAGCACCAAGGTTGTCCAGATGTCAATTAATGAACCGAATATAGAATCTTTGGGCAGAGAAGGACTATCTAACTCCATTTTTACAACAAAATATTATGACTAGTAAATCTTACAGTTTAGCTACCATGAAGTTACCTGGTGTATGTAACTTAAAGAGTTTTTTTCTTTAGGACAACTCAATGAAGAAAAACATGTACTTTACAAAAAGCTGCAAAGGAAGTTCAGAAGAAGATAGTACTTCTGCGAGTAAATATATGTACTTATATATATAATAGTTATAAATAATCAAAAGCTTACACTGTAACAGCATGCCCTCCAAAAGTGTAGAGGATGTTGGTGGCGCCGGTGAAGTAGAGCACCAGCTGTTTGGGACCAGTGTGTTGCACACCTTCAACCTATTAAAGAATCAAGATTCATAACAATTTTATTACATGATGTATAAATTGATGAAACATTGGTTGGATTAGGCGTAGTAACATGAGACCTACCTGTCCGTGAACGAGAGCTGCAATGGTTAAGTACCAAGCAGTGTAAGTGGTCATCCCGAGTCCAAGAAAAGACCAAATTCTGTAGTTGTGGAAAGAGGGGATGAAAACTGAGGTGGCACAGCAAGCTCCAAATATGTAAGTCCATGTTCTCTTGTCTAGGTGGTCATTTATGTAGTAAATATTGCTGTAAGAAAAAAAGAAAGTTGAAAAATTTTCAATCAAGTTCAAGAATCAATCTTTCTTTTTTTTCATTACTAGAGAAAGAGAAAAGAAAAGAAATCAATTAATTTACCTAGCGCAGGCTATAAGCTGTATGACAGAGCCGAAGAGCAGAAAGGTGCAGTTGAAAGCCAAACCTATAGCTTTCCAGTATGGACCGAGTAATCCATCAAGAACTTCAAACCACTGCATTCAGTGAATGTAAACTTCATTTTTTTTTTTTTAATTTGGTTGCTGAGATTCACTACTGATTCAGATTTCAGACCTGAATGACGTGGTTTTTGAAGTTGACACCTTCTTTCTCCTTTCTGCTTCGATACTCGATGTATAAAACGCTGATGAGATAGGCAGTGTAGCTGCCGATCAAGCCGTAGAAGATTTGGAAAACGATTCCCGACACCATTCCCAGTTGAGAAAATGAGTATGGGAGTGTGAGCAGCACTTGTGCAACCTTCACAATGTAAGTTTTGATGAGAGAGAAGCTTTGAAAATGAAATGGAAAAAAAGTATATACTTGATTGGAAGCACAGCTGAACCAGGCATCCCAGGCGGAGCCGCCGTGCCAGAGGAAGCTTTTCATGCTGAAAGTGGAGTGGTCCTCCGCCTCCTTGCCGCCACCGCCGCGGCCGCCGTCATGTTCGGTTTCGTTGGAGCTGGAGACAATAGCTTCCTCTGCTTGGTTCTGGGCCAACATTGTTTTCGAATTCCTCTACTGCCAGATCACCGAGAACAGCAGAAAGAAACTAAAAAAAAAAAAAAAGGCAAAGAAACACTCAATGAGACAAGAAATTAACGCCGCTTCTTCCGAGGAAATTCCTCAGATCCAAAAAACAAAATATATAAACTAACGAAATGAAAATAAAAATATATTAAGAGATAAGAAAATCACAAGTTTCTCTGTCTGAAAAAGCCTTACTGTGTGATGGGTCTCTTTCTGGAACCACCAAGATCTCAGAGAATTCCGAAAGAAATGCAGAGACAAGTCACTCTTTTTGATCAAGCCAAAAGGAGAATGAATGATGATTAAACTAGTGACAGTTCAAGAAAATCCTTGATAGATGGAATACTAGTGTTAATTAATTATAAACCCAAACCTCACTAAACGCGAGATTTTCTCAGCGGTGAAGAGAGCCTCGAAGTTTCAGTGAGAAAAAACAGAGATCTTCTTTGCTTTCTTTATAGACTCAGAGAGAGAGAGAGATTGAGTAGCGAGCAATGTAAACGGAAAAGAGGACTTTGCGGTAGTATTAATGGATCTGATATATATATATAAACATTTAAAATGACAATTGGTAGTTTGGGTTGGGGAATTGTGTATTTATTTTATTACACTACTTTCATACTTTCTCTCTCTCAATTTTTATTTTTTGCTTTTACCTATATTTGAGTTTTGTTTTTGAATTGTTCAGTGTTTTTTCCACTTGTAATTTGGTCCTGAGTGTTAGCTGAGGAGAGGGGCGGAATCGAGAGATATTTGGATTTCGGTTTCTGCCCTGTTTTATTCATATTTTGGAGCATAAATGATTCAGCATTTTAGTTATATTAATTGATCTGAGTTTGAGTTTTCAAATGTCTTTTAAATTTAAATATTGTATAATGATTTTAAAAAAATTGTGCAAACTTAAATTTCACATTCAATAAAATGAAGAAAAGGCCCAAAATAATATTTGACGCACATGATGTCGAGGATGTTGAGCGAGATTCGATCGATGCACCACGCGTCGGTCGAGGCTAGCAACAAAATGACACTTTGAGTGATGCCACCTCACAGGAGTCGAAACAGAGGCCTACTCCAAGCGAAATTTCTTCTTCTAAGGCCAATCCAATCCCACATATACCCTTTTCTTACAGATTCATGAAAAATGAAGGAAGATGGGAAATACGCAAGGTTCGTCGTGGATACTCTAAACAAGGTCAACATTAACCTTCCATTAATTGAAGTCTTGCGCGAGATCTTGGGATACATGAATTTTATCAGGAAGATGATGAGTGAAAAGAAAAAGTCCTTTGAGAATGAGATTGTTCCTATCCACGAGGAGTTTAGTCTGCTACTTCAGAAGAACCTGCCCATCAAGAAGAGCGACCCTGGATGCTTCTATTTATATGTAGAGATTGGAGGCATGAAGTTCAAGAAGGTCGCTAGCATAAATCTGATGCCCTACTTAATCTATAAAAAGTTCAACATAGGAAGATGATGTTCTTATTCGTGTGGGTCGTTTGATTTGTCCACGACATGATAGAGGATGAAAACATGCCAATGATCTTTGGGCATGAGTTTCTCGACACTAGTGGAGCCTCACTGATGTGAGGAATTAACAAATTACACTCCGAGCCAATGATGAAAATATTACCTTTGTGATCGACAAGAGTCCACAGAATAATGAGTGTAATCGAGTGGACTTGGAGGAAGAGGAGGAAGACGAAGATTACGGTAAGATGAAACCGAAGAAATAGTGTTGGAGCAAGTAAATGAAGGGGTGCGACTGTCAATTAAGCCTTCCCCATGTGAGCTCACCACTGTTGTTCGCAACGGATTAATCTACACCATAGATGTAGTTGGTCGCCGAGTGTGGACCCGCCCCCTTGATGATCTCTCATGTGTTGTTGAGCTACAATGTTAACTAAAGAACTGCTTGGGAGGTAACCCGGTTTTTTATTTCTGTCTTTAATTTTTTGTTTTTTTTGTTATTTCCCTAATTTAAAAAAATCAGAGTTGTGTGTTTCGACTGCCGTAGCTGGCGTCGGGCGACAGAAGAGGATTGACAAAGGTGAACTTCGATCTATGTGAGAGATCAGAGCGAGATCTCCCCATCAATAGATGCGTCTGGAGTCTGTCGATGCAGAAGATGGGGTCACTGCAGCATATGTCACACGAAGCTGGAAAGAAGAAGCAGATAAAAAGTCAACGTTTGCGGATGACCATGACATTTTAAGGTAAGTGTTTCAAACCTTGTCTGATTTTCAAACTTTTTCCACTCTTTGAATGAAATAAGTATGGGTGGATGTGGACATGTGTTTGAAACTTTTCTCCTTTTATTTATGTTTTTCGTATTTAAATTTCTGCCTACGTAAAATTCTCCCAATTTTGAAATTTTTTTAAATTTTTTGAGTTGAATTTTAAACTTGTCTCCCTCTGAACTAGATCATGAGATTATGATTGATTATTTGATAGTTTGAATCAATTGTAAATGTGATTGAAGTACCCAATGAATGTAGAATACCACATGAAGAGTTCGATTTTGAAACTTGTAAGTGCATGATAGATTAAGTTTTGATTTGATGTTTACAAAGGAGGAACCAAATTGCACCCGAGTGAGATTTTTTAGCATGTTTTTGTTTGATGCGATTTTTACATGTAGCTATTGTCTAGAATTTGCTTTATTTATGTTTTGAGATTGCATAGTGTGCACAAGTCTAGAAAATGATTTTAGGACACCTTTGTTAGCCCATTTATCCCAAACACTCTCTCTTACATTATTTTATTCTTAGTAAGCCCCTTTGAGCCTATAAATTTTTCTTTTCTTGTCTATGAGTGAGAAAAAGTTATGGTTTTGTTTTGTCTATGAGATTGCCATGAAGAAGGTGAATTGTCTCTTGTTTATGAGATTTTGGTGAAATAAAGATGATTATTGTGAGTTGGATGGGAAAACAAGAAATACAGAAATTAAAACATCTCTCAATATCTTTGTTCGAACTCGGAATGTAGACTGGATCGTTGATCACTGCTATTTCTAACAGATTAATTATAGAACAGTGGCAAAT
>JAPKLW010001641.1:140309-169490 GCA_026898455.1 Plectranthus barbatus | reverse complement strand
AACAAGCGACACGCCAACCCGAACCCGACCCGTATATTTTCGCGGGTCAGAAATCTCAACCCGAACCCAACCTGTTTATTTTCGTGTCGACCCGAAATTGACCCGAAATGACCTGTTTAATTTTTTTAAAAAATAAAAAAATGTATTAATTAATTTAAAAATTAATAAATTGTGTTAATTATTTTAGAAATTATAAAATAGTGTTAACTATTTAAAAATTTTGATTTTAGGCTATATTTTAATTATTAAATTTTTATTTAATTATATTTTATAGATAATAATAATAATAATTAATATTATTGGTGGGTCAAATGGGTTCACGGGTCAACCCGAGATTGACCCGAACCCAACCCGAAAATTAAATAGGTTGGACGGGTTGACCCGAAACTGACCCAAAAATTAAATGGGTTGACCCAACCCATTTTTTTCGTGTTAGGTTCGTGTCGGGTTGTCGTGTCGGGTTGAAGATTGCCGCCCCTACCTGTGAAGGATGGTGGGGCTGGGAAAAAGCCTAAGGTGGCGACTGAAAGGGACAGGTGCTTCAGGTGTGGTAAGAAAGGACACTGGAGGAAAGATTGTCAAGCCAACAAAGCTAGACAAGGTATGCCATTTTGCATGTATAACTATAAGCATGATTAGAGTTAGTTGTTGCTCTTCTAGAGTTGTAAGCACTGACTTGTTGATCATGTTGTTGTACTTTGCAGGGGACCGTGCCGACAAGGCTGGTGAGTGATGGCAAGAAGATACCAAACTGGATGAAAGCAACGTTTTATGACGGAGCTTCATGGAGTTTTCTTTTCTTTATGTCTTGATGAATTAAGTACATTTGAGAGTTTATTTGTGGGCCGTGGTTTATCGGCGGGACAAATTTTATCAAATTTTATGGGTATCTGTTATTTATGATTTTATCGTTGGTAGCAACAAGGTTATCCATTATGGAATGTTGATTTACAATCTCTATGTTACTTCGATCAAAACATGTCCTTTATATAGCATGTAATTCATCCGTAATTGATAATCATAGAAAGAGAAAACTTACTTCTTCTGATGAGGATCTTACATATCTCTGGCACTTGAGAATGGGTCACATCAGCTTGAAGCAGATTCAAAGACTTGCATATGACGGTACATTGGACCTAGTTCGGGTGGTACCTTATCAAGTCTGCGAATCCTGCATCGAGGGCAAGATGTCAACTAGGCCTTTCAAGGCTAGTCAGTCTCGAGCAGAGGAAGTGTTGGAATTGATCCATTCTGACTTATGTGGACCGATGTCCATGCAGGCTCGTGGAGGGTACGTGTACTTCGTCACTTTCATTGACGATTACTCAAGGTACGGATACGTTTACCTGCTTCGCTACAAGTCTGAATGCTTTGAGAAATTCAAAGAGTTCAAGGCTGAAGTAGAAAAGAAGGTCGGGAAAACTATCAAGTCAATGCGATCTGACCACGGTGGCGAATACCTCGGTAGCGAGTTCCTGCAATATTTGTCAGAAAATGGGATTACATCCCAGTGGACTGCACCGGGTACTCCCCAACAAAACGGTGTAGCTGAAAGAAGAAATATGACTCTTCTAGAGACAGTAATCAATGATGAGTTATGCAAACTTACCAATTTTGTTTTGGGGCTACGCATTGGAGACAGCAGCTTACGTGCTTAATGTGGTGCCTTCTAAATCAGTTCCTAAGATGCCTTCTGAGCTCTTCTTTGGTCGCAAACCTAGTTTGTGCAAGTTTAAAGTATGGGGCTGTCCGGCACACGTACTGTCGAAGGAACCTGATAAGTTAGAAAGCAGGTCAAAAGTAATGCTGTTCATAGGGTATCCCAGGCAAACGAAAGGTGGTTACTTTTACTGTCCTGAGAGTCAACGAGTTGTTGTTAGCACCAACGCTAGATTCTTGGAGGACGAGTATGTGAGTAATCACAAGTCAAGGAGTGATATCGTTCTTCAAGAAATTGAGAACGAGAATGCAATTCAGAGGGAAGGGGAACGTGTAGATGCGGGTGCACCTGTGAGAGGTACAACACCACAAACACGTTCTTCAGTGCAAGGTGCAGGACCACAAGTCGCTGCACCTACTACTGACACGGCATCGATGCCTCGTCGTAGTGGGAGAGTTATTTTTCAGCCAGAAAGGTACATGTTCGTGGGTGAGTCTAAGGACTTGAGCCCGGAAGTCGGACATGAACTCTGACCCACTGACTTACGAAGAGGCAGTGCAGGACAAGGATGTTGCCAAATGGCGTGTCGCCATGGATTCTGAAATTGAATCCATAACTGCTATAGATGTATACCAGAAAACTGATTTGCCGGATGGCTTTAGGGCCATAGGGTGCAAATGGGTATACAAGAGAAAGAAAGGGGCGGATGGAAAGATCACGGCTTTTAAAGCCAGGCAAGTGGCAAAGGGTTATAGTCAGAAAGAGGGCATTGACTATGACGAAACCTTTTCACTCGTAGCCATGCTCAAATCCATCCGGATACTCCTTGCCATAGCTGCGCATATGGACCTCGAGATCTGGCAGATGGATGTCAAAACCGCTTTTCTAAACGGTTACCTTGAAGAAGGTAGGGACATCTATATGCAGCAACCCGAGGGTTACATAAGCAAGGGCGAAGAACATCTTGTCTGGAAGCTTAGGAAGTCCTTGTATGGACTTAAGCAAGCTTCAAGGTCATGGAACTTACGTTTCAACTAAATCCTATAGATTTGCACGGTTGGAAAACGAAAGTTGTGTTTACCGACTTTGTGTTAGTGGGAGCATGGTCTTCCTTGCACTGTACGTTGATGACATACTCCTATTTGGAAACAACGAGGGAGTGATGTCCGAAATCAAGTTTTGGTTGTCCAAACAGTTCCAAATGAAGGATCTGGGAGAAGCTGACTACATTCTTGGTTTAAGGTCTTACGAGATCGTAAGAGAAGAATGTTGAGCTTATCACAGGCATCCTATGTGGATACTGTGATAGCCCGGTTCAACATGCAACTTGCCAAGAAAGGTTTGCTACCTTTCAGACATGGCGTTCATCTTTCTAGTAGGCAGTGTCCTCAGACACAGCGGGAGAAAGACGAGATTAGTCTTGTACCATACGCTTCGGCGGTGGGTAGTCTCATGTATGCGATGTTGTGTACCAGGCCAGATATCTGTTATACCGTTGGCATGGTAGCAAGATATCAGTCTAACCCTGGACAGGCGCACTGGACTGCTGTAAAGCACATCCTCAAGTATTTGAAAAGAACTAGGAATTTCTGCCTAGTTTATCAAAGTGAGGATTTGTGCCATGTGGGTTATACAGACTCAGATTTCCAAGGAGACCAGGATGAGAAGAAATCGACCTCTGGATATGTGTTTACCCTGGGAGGTGGAGCTGTATCTTGGAGGAGCTCAAAGCAGAAATGTATTGCTGACTCTACCATGGAGGCGGAATATGTCGCTGCCTCCGACGCCTCGAAAGAAGGGGTATGGCTCAGGAACTACCTTTTAGAGTTGGGCGTGATCCCGAGTTTGCCGAGGAGCATCACAATTTATTGTGATAACTCTGGTGCAGTGGCTAACTCAAAGGAACCGCGGTCTCATAGGGCAAGCAAACACATAGAGAGAAAGTACCATATCATACGAGAAATCATATCGAGGGGCGATGTGCTGATTAAGAAGATTGACACTGCTGACAATCTTGCTGATCCATTTACAAGAGCTTGCCGCAGAAAGTTTACGACAGACATATTCGTGAGCTGGGTCTGAGGTGGATGCCGACCACTGATAGTGGTTAAAGAGACAGCAGACTAGATAGACGGACTGTATACTCTGTAATAGCTTAGTTATGCTTTGAGTATAAGTGGGAGATTGATGGGTTTTGTATACTGAAAGCATTTATTACAATGTGTATACAACGGTTTATTTCTCCTATCTGTTAACAATCGTACATGTATGAACAATGGTATCCTCTTGTCTCACCGATAGGGACGATCATACGGCGTGTTGTAGATCGCAGAAGATTGTATGATTACTTGAACTAGTGAGACATAAACCTTAATCACAGCCGAGACAGCGTATGAGAATACGTCTGTCCGGATAGCTGCGGCATTGTCAGAATAAGTAGTCTGTCTTGGTTACTTGACATGCTGGTACGCAGAGGTGGCGTATTGATGGACCGCAGTGAGATATATTCGTCTGTCTGACATCAGCGAATAAAAGATCTCGTTATATTGATTGAGTCCAAACCCTAACGAAGGTTCAGGGGTTTGCACGGGTTGATTGTTGCTTTGACTTGCCATGGTGGAGAGCCAATCCAGCGCGCTCGTATATCCGCATCTTGGGTAACATCAGTTCGTGTAGTACCGCCTGAGACTAAACTTAGGTAACCATATCCGAGTAATAGGATGGGGACATTCCCTGAGGAGCTCAATAACATTCATCGTGCCAAAGTCCTGCAGGCTGATTAAGTTCAGGCACGAGTGATAAGGTTTGAGTGGTACTACTCAGAAATAATAAGATATTAATTAATTGTAGTTAGAGCTTGTCAGAGGCTCCGGTTAATTAATGAATGTCCGGTAACCTTAAATATGGGGATTCTCAATTAATGCAACCCGTTCTCACAACGTGGTAATAAAGGGGTAGGTCAGTATTAATTCTGTGGTGAAAAAGAATTAATATTAATTAATTAATTGTGTCCTGGGTTGTGGACATGGGAATTAATTAATTTATAGGCCCATTTTATTATTTGCATTAGGTCCCAGGTCTGGCCCAATTAAATATGCTGAATTGAGCCCAAAGAGCCCATTAGGGATAAAACCCTAGGTCTATAAATAGACAACTCTCTCTCATAAGTTGTAACACAGTTGAAACACACTAAACCTAGGAGAGAGAGAAGGGGGCGCCGACTTTGGAGAGAGAGGAGGATAATTTCGATTCTGGTCCTGCTTAGAACACAGATCTATGGAGTCCTCACCAGTAGTAGATCTGAACAGCATTGGGACACAGCCCTAAAGATCTAATCTGGAGAACAAATTTCTTTTTCTTCTCTTTCTGCTTTTCGATTTATTCTAGAAATTAGTATTCTAATTTCTGTTTCCGCAGATTAAATCAAATCGTGTGGTTGAATTGGATTTTGGAATTCAAACGCAAATGATCGGTTCAGACTCTACGGATTTACGGTAATCTCTCAATCCACAATTATGCATTAAACTCATAGGAGCATGCTACGGTTTTGAGAATAATTAATTATGGGCAATATCCATAGATCGATCCGGTTCAGTTTGGTTTTGGTGATTCGGTTCACGGAAAAACCCTACAATATTCTCACTACAATACCTTGCCCAGTGTAGATCAGTTGCACATTGATTTCATGAACCGGGACCTGAATCTGAGCGATTCCATTGATGATTATGTGAAGATCGCTCAGATTCTTTTTGTCTATCGGATGTTGATTTGCTTGGATGGGAAGCGACTGGTAGACCCATGGGTTTATACATTGGTGGTGAAGCCACACGAGTGGAGGGCTTTCCCTTGGGGCTCGTGGTCGTTCAGTGTCTTGCTGCATCAGATGTCTGTCGTGATCACATCTTCAAAGGCAGCTAAGGTGCCTTTGATCCATATATACGGCCCTGTTTGGGTGTTAGAGGTAATTGTTTGTAATTTTCATTTTTAATTTAATATATTTTTAATTTATAAAAGATAAGACAAGAACTGTTAATTATTTACATTATTTTGCAAGCATGGGCGTACGAGGTGATCCCTGATCTGGCAGAGGTATGTGCGATACGCCATATGCCAGAGGACTATGCCTCGATGCTTGATGTGGAGACCTCGTTATGTTCGGGATGCTGACTTCACTGATTTTTTCACACTGGAGGTAATTATTGTTTACAATTTTCAATAATTAGATTATAATTAAATATATATGTTTTATTTATTTTTGTTTTTTTTTTTCAGCATGATTGCAGTACTTCACTGCAGCCGACTGAGGATGAAGTCGATTCTGAGTTTTGGCTCAGTCTGCGGAATGCTGAACAGCTGATGATTCACAGATTTAGACCTTACAGAGGCTTGAAGCTCCGATCATCAGTCTCTCAGCGGTCTGCTGCTAGTATCTCGAGGTCTTCTTCGAGGAGGGTTCCGCAGTAGCAGCAGTCGCCGCCACAATGTCGTCCCTCGCCGCCGCCGCAGTCGCCGCCACAGCGCCACCCATCGCCAAAGTTCGATATGGGGAGTGGTGGTTTTGAGATTCCAGTCCGCTCTTCTTTCGAGCGTACTAATCTTCCTCATCTGCGGCGGGCTAAAAAGCGCCCGCGACGTTCCGCATCTGCAAAGCCTCTAGAGGTACTTGTGTTTAAATTTATTTGATTTATATTTGATTATATCTTACTTATATATTTATATTATCTTTTCAGACTGGACAACCTCCATGGTACGAGGGGTACGAGATGTCCATGGATGGCATGGTGCGATTTGCAGTGCTATTGGCTGGTCAGCTCGTGTAGCCACTGGCAGATACCCTTCTCCCACCACTGGCAGGTCGGCTCGTGCAGCCACTGGCAGACCACATGATTGTTCCAGTGGCAGATCGCATGATTGATCCAGCGGCGCAGCGAGATGTGCAGCCATTGGCGGAGCAACTTGTGCATCCATTGGCGAATCTCATCATTGATCCAGTGGCACAGCGGGTTATTCAGCCATTGGCAGATATCATGATTGATCCGGTGGCTCAGCGACTTATTCAGCCAGTCGCAGATAGACTCATGGCGCCAGTAGCTGATCGTGTGAGTCAGAGTATTGTGGAGCCGGTGGCTTCCAGGGTTACTCAGAGGCTGAAGATTTTCTTAAAAGACCTCGCAGATACACTACTTTGCCGCCCTCGTCGGAGCCAGAGATGGCCCCCACCGTACCCTCCTTATTCTAGAGGTACTTTTGTTTAAATTTATTTGATTTATATTTGATTATATTTTACTTATATATTTATATTATCTTTTCAGACTGGACAGCCTCCACTTTTGGCCCCACCACCTCTTCCACTATGGGACCCACCACCTCTTCCACTGCGGGGCCCACCACCTCTTCCACTGTGGGCCCCACCACCTCTTCCCTTGCGGGCCCCACCACCTCTTCCATTGCGGGCCCCACCGCCCCCTTTCGTGCTTCTAGTGCCAAGATGATGAAAGAATATCTGTCTTACATGGATGATATCATGCAACAAGTGAGGTTGCTTAGGCAGGGAATGATTATGAGTAAGGAGCTCTATTTCCGGTCACTTAATGACCCGAAGGAGAATGTTTCAGAAGATATAAGTGCATAACTATTAGTTGTGAATTTTTTGATTATCGACTTTATATTAATTTTTTTTGTGTGATATCAGCTTTTGCAGATCTTCATGACAATGTCACGAGACATGGTTGCCAGAGCTGACAGCAGTTTACTTGAGGACGGTGTTGACCCGGACAACACTATCATATTAGACCCCTCTTTCTTTGTAAGTAATGAATGTTGAAATTTATTTTAATTCTTTAATTTTCATTTCATTTTATAATGTATATTATGTGCAGGACCGTATCTTGCTAAAATGGGAAAAAGTCCCAAAGAAAAAACGAGGGAAGGCTGCTGATGATTACGATTGGTGGAAGCCCCATGAAGATCTAGTGAAAGCTGTCCAGGGTAGTGGTGGAATGTCTGGCTTTAGAAGTTGGTACAAGGCCAAACATGTAAGTGACATATTTTTAGATTAAATTGTTCTATTAGTATTCATGTTAAGTTTAATTGTGTTGATTTGTATTTTAGGTGATCGGGATTGTCCATCTCTACGAGCACTGGATCACTGTACGGATTGATCTTCATAGCTGGACCGTTGAGTTATATGACTCACTTCTCCACGCTTTAAATGATCCATCTGACCCAGTGCTCTATCTGAAGCGGGACATGGAACTCCGACCACTTCTTGTATTACTTCCCCGTGTCCTTGATGCTGCCGGGTACTGGGACAGGGTCGATCCTCCTCGTGTAAGAATCATTGGTAATTTTTCTTTGATCAAGGTTGTTACTGAGATGCCCATGCAGTTAGATTCACATAGTTGTGGAGTATATTGTATAATTTTTGTTGATAGGTTCCTACTTAGAAGGAGGAGAGCTCCAGTTAGTGACCTTACTTATGAGTTTACAGTTCATTATAGGCAGCTTGTAGGTGCTAGGATTGTAAATTGGTGTAGAGAAGTAGAAGCTCGAGAAGCTGAACAGTTGTAGTACTATTTTCTATTGTAATCATAAATTATGTTTTTATTAATATTGAATTTGCATTTTGGTGTATTTTGTGATTGATATGAACTGCATAGGTGATTCTACAGGATTAAATGGATTTTATTGAAAAACAAATCAGGGTATATCATACATCGTGCCTGGGTTACGAGACTGTAGCATGTGTAAGTAGCACGGCAACATCGCATAAGACTTCTCCCACTCGCCGAATACCATTGCAATGGCTATGTTTCTTGCCCGCAGGGCAAAACTGTAATCAATCTTGATGCCGAATTGAATCAACAATTCAGACATCATCTCCTTCGGCTTTAGAATAGCGCCCTCCGCCGCCAACTTACTGGAGAAATACTTACCCAACACTCTTGCGGGCACTCTGCGGGGAGCAACACGATCAATATCCGTCTGGCAGCTGTGCATCAGATCACACTTGAATACTCTCCAAACAGTTCCAGATTGTCTTGCACGTAGCATAAAAGGACAACCATTCCCATGCTTGCATCTGAAGTTGAGCCGAGTAGTGCTGGACCTCTCTGAGGAGTACTCCAACCGGTGATGCAAGTGATGCAGTCCTACAGCAAGGTCAAGTTCATCCTTGCTGCTAAATGTCGCTCCAATGCACAGCTGAGTCGGGGCCCAATCTGCGGGAATAATCCACTCCAAACACTCAGGAGCATCAACCTCTACTAAAGGAAGCACCTAACTCCTTACTTCCTGATCTTGTCGAGCTGCAGCGACGGACAGACTCAAGTTATTGTTAGATAGTCCGTACTGATCCATTCGCCCAGGAGCTAGAATCCATCTAGAAAAATCACTGACCAAGGACTCAAACAACCGACTCCGGCCCTCCTCCTCGTCCCTCTCCTCCTCGCTTGCCTCCTCCTCCTCATCATCATCATCACAATAATCATCATCATCATCTGTAGATTCCGCCTCATACTCATCTACGAAATCATCAGCTAATGAGATGCTAGGACCACCCATTCGTGTTGATCGCTGTGACTGTGACTGAGGTGCCTGAAATCCGGACTGATTTTGCTTCAATTTGGTGACCACATATATAATTGGATCAATGCTATTTTCATATAGCATCCGCATAATATCTTCGTCGGTCTTCAGTCCAGCCTTCACATGCCTCGAGCCCCCAGATATACTGCCCATGTAAAACAAGCAGTAGCTAGTACTGAGGAGATCACAGTGCATGATCTCGTGAATCTCGGACAAAATGGTATTGTAGGAGATCCGTTCACGTCTCAAACAAATCAATTGCTCGTCTCCGCCCATATACTCGGATCTGTCCCAAGCCCCACCATGACGTATGATGAAACGTTGATACGACATCTGCGATAAATGAAACGAAAATATTAAAAAAAAATCAGGAGCATATTCCAGCAGACAATTCGAGATCTCAATATTAATATCGAGATCTCGGAATTAAATTAAAATTAATTGAGATCTCGTGACAAAATCGAGATCTCGAGATGATGTCGAGATCTCGATATGGTGAAGTCGAGATCTCGACATCATCTCGAGATCTCAATTTTGTCACGAGATCTCGATTTTCCTGAGTTTCTCCCTAAGTTCTCTGCGTATTTTTTTACGAAGAACAGTCCTAAAATCGCTATATTTTCTAAAAAACTAAAATTCACAAGTCGATTTTGAACACATAACATCATTATAACGCAGAAAACGAATCGAAAGTAAGAAAAAATGGTTGAAATCAACATACCTTCGATTTTTCTCTCTCAAAACCCTCTCAACAATCTTCAAATAATTTTTAGAATATTTCCTTCCTCGTACAAACGAAAATATTTGTTTGTAAAAGGTTGTAATAAATTTACAACCACCTTGGTAGTTCAAATTAATTGCTTAAAATTAAATAAATGAATAAATAAATGAAATAATGAATATTTCCGAAAATGGAAACAATTTTAATAAAGTTAATTTTGTCTTGTAGCCGAAAATGGAAGAGAGAAAAAGACAAAAGTACAAAGTGGCTAGAAAACTTATATTTTTATCCTTGTGGTTATAAAACATATCCACTTATTCAAAGTGGCTAGTTGTATGTATTCCCACATTTTTTTTCTCTATAAATAGAACTTAATATTGACATGTTTTCACACCAAAATCAAAACTCTTTGTTTCGCTATTAATCTAAATTTCTCACTTTTTTAAGTATGTAATAATGTATTTTTACCTCAATTATAAATTTAAAATATAAATTTTATATATATACATATTTGTTAATTATTTTAAATTTAATAAAATTTATATTGATAATATGTATTGAAAAATAAAGTAAAAAAGAAAATATAATTTAAGTTGAGTTGAGGTTATTGATGGGAGTAGAAATTAGATAGAGTTGTGGGTTGAATATGTGGAGGTGAGAGAAATTAATATTTTATTAAATGATAGGTTGGGTGAGAGTTATGAATGGGGATAGTAGTGAATTAGTTTATATGAGGTCATAGAGTCATACCATAGTATAATTCGTAGATTAATCTACTAAGAGACCATATGCAACATATTTATTTTCTTATGCAAAAACACTACTATTGTATAAAAAATATTATGGTGCCAGAACAACTACTAAAATAATACCATGCCAATAAATTTATCAATTAATATAACATATCATTTACAAAATCTTAAACTATATCATAAGTATAGTAGTTAAAGTACGTGATTTAATTATAATCGATCATGAATTTGAAATCAGAAAAGAACACTATCTCTCTATTTAAATTGCGCACATAATTCTTTTCTTTTTAAAAAAAATAAATTATAATCATTTTTTGGATAAATTATAGTAAATTATAATTTGTTTCATCGTCATTTTCAATTTAATTATATTTATTCAATATTATTTAATTATTTTTCATATTGGAGTTCAAAGTGCCTATCAACGAGTAAGTTTAAATAAAAAATAAAATGTGAGAAAAAAAGACTATAATAATATTAAAGTTCTAGTAGATAGAATAAAAACTCATTTCATAATTTTGGTATATATATATATATATATTTATATTCTAGATCATAAAGTTTCTAGATTAATCTTTTAGTACTAGTATTTAAATCATAATAATACCAGTAATTATATAAATACATACAAAATTATTTGATCAAGATATTTAGAGGAATAATAATAATAATAATAATATAAAAAAAGAAAACTACCTGCATTTGGCAACTAATTGCATTTGTTGAAGTAGTGGAACTGATTTGCACGAGCATGTCTTTTATTTTTTCAGATTAGAATTGAGAGCTTTGTAATTTTTTTTTTTGTAAAACACATACATCAAAATCATATGGCAGCAATATGAAAGTCTGCCATCAAAGATTAGTTTAATCAAGAAATAGAGTGTGTGTGTGTTTGAAGCCTCTCCAGCTCACAAAAGAGCTGCAGCAACACACGGTTACCTTCCTTCCTTAAAAAATTCAACAAACCTTGTCTCTCACCACACATTTCATACCATGATAGCAAGATCTTCATTGAGAAGGGATTCAATTTTACTTATTTCTTTTATTGTGTGCAGTTAAGATTTGCACTGTCATAGAAATCTAGGATGTTGCTATTTCAACTAATTAACTCCTCTTTAAATTGATCTCATGGAACACCTCAATCTCCATCCCTCCTCTCTCTCTCAAACTAAGCATGACTACCATGAACTCAAGTCTTCCCATCAGCAGCTACATTTTCCTCCTCCTCCTAGTCATCATCGCCACAGTCAATGCACAACCTCTAGTTCCTGCGTTGATCATATTTGGGGACTCAGCTGTAGATGTAGGCAACAACAACGATCTTGAAACCATTGTCAAAGCCAATTTCCCACCTTACGGCAGAGACTTCATCAAACACAAACCTACCGGTAGATTCTGTAATGGAAAACTTGCTTCAGACTACACTGGTAAATTAATCCACACTATCCCACTTTTTTTCTCAACCATCTAACCTACTTCATTTACCAAAAACATCTCTTTTTCTCTTGCAATGCAGCTGAGAACCTCGGATTCACCTCGTATCCACCACCCTACCTCAGCAAGCAAGCTAAAGGGAAACAACAACTCCTCATTGGTGCTAACTTCGCCTCTGGCTCCTCGGGCTACTACGACAGCACAGCTAAAATCTATGCAAGCACACTAAAACAATGTCCAGATAGATGTAAGAACAAGAACCCTGCAACTAATTTGTTGACTTTTTTTTTTTTTTTTTTGTAGAACACAATTCCATTGAGCAAGCAGGTGGAGTTGTACAAAGATTACCAGAGGCAGCTTGTGACACTAGTGGGACAAACTAATGCTACATCCATCATCAACGGATCGATACATTTTGTCAGCACAGGAAGCAGTGACTTTATTCAGAATTACTACACCAACCCTCTGCTCTACGAGGAGTACACTACGGATCAGTTTTCAGACATTCTCATGGACTCTTACACCAAATTTGTGCTGGTAATTCGTTTACGTCTGATCCTATAACTTCAGACAGCAAATTTATTGTTACCTTTTCCG
The DNA here is from genome assembly GCA_026898455.1 of Plectranthus barbatus. Taxonomy (NCBI): domain Eukaryota; kingdom Viridiplantae; phylum Streptophyta; class Magnoliopsida; order Lamiales; family Lamiaceae; genus Plectranthus; species Plectranthus barbatus. Next base: position 156,739 of record JAPKLW010001641.1, on the reverse strand, counting down.
ATGCATAGGAGCTGTACGATCTGGGAGCAAGAAAGATTGGAGTGACAACATTGCCACCACTCGGATGTGTGCCTGCAGTCATCACAATATATGGGGAGGAGAGAAATGAGTGTGTGGAAAAGTTCAACAGAGCGGCAGCTTCATTCAACCATAAGCTCAACTCAACTTCTCTGAAGCTGCAGCGAAAGCTACCTGGTCTTAATCTTGTGATCTTCGACATCTATCAGCCTATTCTTGATCTTGCCAGACACCCTGCTGACTACGGTAGACAGATACACGTGGCCTGCATTGATGATAATATATTTGAAGCTGTGTAAAAATATGCTCTTTCTGATTTATTGCAGGGTTTTTTGAAGCAAGAAAAGCTTGTTGTGGGACGGGATTGGTGGAGACATCTATACTGTGCAATGCAGACTCGGTTGGAACATGTAAAAATGCGAGTGGGTATGTTTTCTGGGATGGATTTCACCCAAGTGAGGCTGCAAACAAGGTTTTGTCCGATGATTTGCTGTCTGCTGGCCTCTCTCTCGTCTGATAATTCTTTCCAATACATTTTGTATACTTCAAATTCTCAACATTTTGTTTCTTGCTTTTTTAAGTTTGTGTTGTTTGAATTTCATTTAATGTGTGGTGTAATTCTCTTTGGCCGTGTACTACTGTAAAAATAATTGAGAATGATATGACACAGTTTATTTTTTGCATTATTTCGATATTTTTTTAAAAAGAATTTACTAATACGCAAACAAATATAAAAATATTAAAATATCTTAATTTAGAAAAATATAGTAAATAATATTATTAACTTTATTGAAATAATACATGTTTTGATTGTATATTAATAATTATAGTGAAAGTATTTATGCTTTGATATAGTCATTATACATATTTCAGTAAAGTTTTCATAAATAATTTACTTAAAGTAATACTCCCTCCGTCCCAGTCTATTGGACACTCTTTCCATTTTCGTCCATCCCAGTCTATTGGACCACTTTCCTAAAATAACAAAATTTTCACATTTATCAATAAAATATTAATTCTACTACCACTCACAACCCTTAATTTCTGTGCCCGGTCAAAGGTGCCCAATAAATCAGGACGGAGGTAGTACTTATTATATATTATTTACAAATGTATGCAAAACATTAACGTAGCAAATAAGTCTTAATATGAAAATATATGAAAATACATTTTTTTATAAATATAACATTTAATTATTTTTTTATAAACTAAAAACCACCAAATGCAACATTTATAAAAAAAAATCCAAACTTATTTTAAAAAGATTTGTGGGAATAAAAAGGTTTGAAAAGAATTTCAAAAAAAAAAATCTTTATTTTTAAATGTGATTATGACCCATCAATTCATGCCATATTATGGGGTTATCAAATGTGAATTATTTAGGCAGAAGTGCAGAACAATTTAACACATACCTCGTATGTCTATCATAATTTCTTAATTATTGATAAGATACTTTTAATATTATGTCCCAAATAAAAGACTCATTTTTTTCCCTATATATTTGATGCAATACACTCTTTTTAAGTTTTAACCACATACAGCCAAAAATATAGAAGTCACAAGTATCATATATAATTACTCCAATTCAAGTAGTGTTTTACAATAATAAATCATAATAAATTTTGAAAGGTAAATTACACGTGACCCATACTATTTGAATATAAACACTTCACCTATAATCTTTTAAGTCTTTGGTAATTTGCTATTTCACATAAGTTTATTTTACAAACTTAATACGTGTGCAAACTATAAATTTCTAAAAAAACGGAATGCAGCTTGCACAGATTATTAATAATATTTCTTAATTCATATAATAATAAACTATTCTGATATTTTATTATATTAATATTTTTTAATTGATATCTTAATTACAAATAATTGGTGGGTTTAAAAAACAATAAATTAATTAGGAAACTATTTGAAATTTAAATAAAAAGTAATTCTTGAAATGAGATTTGGTAACAAAGAATGAAAACCACTGTGTTGAAGGGAAATGATGATACACAAATATTAAAAAATTATTTAATTTATTTCGGAATGATACTCAATAATCAATCAATACGTTGCAAAATCATTTATCTTTCTTGATTCCGAAAATATAGTTACACTCCCTAAATTTCATTTTTTAAAGAAGAAATTTATATTATTGTGGGAGAATATTCAATTATATCTTAAATTATATCCATTTTTTTAAATATAATCCAAACTATTCAATTGTTTAAATAATTACCAAAACTATTCAATTAGTTTTTCAGTTGACCGGAAAATTAATTGAGGATAATAAATATGTATAATTTTGAATAATTTGGGTATTTATATAAACAATTAAATAGTTTGAATTAGATTTTTAAAAAAATAGACATAATTTAGGATATAATTGAATATATTATAGTTTCTAACTTATCTTAATATTAAAATTATTTAAAATAAATATTTCAAATAAAATTAATATTTTGAGATGGATAAAAGTGAATAAACGTCTACAAAGTGGAGCCGTATTGAGATTTGAGATTGTAGTAGGGGGTATTTTAGGAATCGGGGTAAATCAGGTCTGGCGCCAGCATTTATGTGTTTGTCAAAAACAAAAACAAAAACATGTGAAGAATTTGAAAATAGGGGGGAAAGAGATAAAAATTCGGGAAGAATGGATTACAGTATGGCGGCATTGAAGCTACTCTGCGCCCAACTGAAAAACGCCCGCCAAACGCCGTCGCAGAAAGCCTACACTCTCGGTAGTATCCTCTTCCAACGCGCTTGGCTTCAGGTCTCCGCCGCTGCGTGCGTGTGTTTTTTGTATTATTACCATTTGCATATAAAACCCTAAATCAGCTGGATTTCAGGGAGTTATTGTTTCCGTACCTTCCTCAGCCGACGGCGGCGAGAGCGACCGCTTCCTTCTCGACGACGGAACCGGTGTCATTGAACTATTTCTTTCCCGCGACTTCCGCGACCGCCACTGGGAATCAGGTCTGTCTTTGTGTTTTCCTGCTTTATATATATAAATTTTCTTTGATTCTCTCAACAACGAATTCTTCAGTTACTTGCTTGGGGTGTTTATGGTGGTTAGGAATGTATGTAATGGTGGTTGGAGGATATAGTGTTCGCGCAGGTGATCTACCATTGATTAAGGTAAAATTGATTCCTTTTCATTTTACTACTATTTTCCCCTCTGCATTTCTACTTGCATTTCCGTTTCCATTAAGTTTTTAACAAATTCAGGTTCTTTGCTAACTAGTTGGTGTGGTTTGATTAACATTTCTTCAAATTAATTGTTATTTCTACTTTTGATAATATGCGAATATGAAAAAAAAAAAAAAAAGTTGAAGGTAAGTGGTAGATGAATGAGAGTGATGAGGCTCCGGCTATAGAATTATGGGACTTTGCATAAGTTTTGATTCCCTATGTTCTGGATTGTGATGAAGTGAAATCTGTAGTTAGATGCAGTGGTTACTTGTCATTCTCAAACCTTTTCCTGATTCACAGGTTCACAAACTTGTTGATCTTTCACCATTTCCAGACAGGGAGTCAATGTGGTATCTTGAAGTTATAGAAGCCTTCAAAATCTTTTACCAGCCATTATTTCAAGAATGATCTGAGGTAGAAGACCAATCGGTCTCTTCTACAGTAAATAGCATATTTTCATCTGGTTTTATTCTTTTTTATTTTTTTTCATTTTATGCCCTTAAAGATTGTTTCTTGGCTGTATTCATCATACCCACAATTTAGCTGGTTTGGACTTGGAAGCAGAAAGAACCAAGGGCTTGAATTAATGTTATCTTTCTCCTCATTCTGCATCATAATCTATACCAGTTTATACTTATTAAAATTCTTAAACAGAAAAATACATGCTTTCCTTATAAATTTGAGAGTTGAGCATTGTTCCAGGAAATTCTGTTGATTCAGTGTGTTGCAATGAACATCATGAAGCAACAATGCTGGGCGACAAGCCATTGTAGCGGAGAAATGCATCAGGTGTAGGCTCACGACCTCGAAACTCCAGGAAGACCTGATAGATTTAGGTTTAGAATTATAGGATATTATGATTTTCAGAAACTTTAGAGTGAGAAATGCTCCAATGATGTGCATGAACAAATTGTTCAGGTTCTGAACTGCACTCAGGAAAAAATAAAAAATAAAAAACTCTACCTTATCTGGCGCTTTCCCACCTCCAAGAGCTAGGATAGTTTCACGAAATTTGTTGCCCATTTCTCTGAGAGACTGTAGGCCAAAAATATGTATTCAGAGGTATTGTCATAAATAAAGCATGTAACATATTTAGTTACTGCATATGTATAATGTAACCTGATCATTGTCCAACCCAGCCTCCTCAAATGCACAAAAAGCATCCGCAGATAATACCTCTGCCCACTGGACACAAACACATTTTGTTAGAGAGAGAGAGAGATCATGAGAAGAGACAAGGCTGAAGTGCATAACTAAACATACACACATTAATAATGTCATCACCTGATAACTGTAATATCCTGCTGCGTATTTATCTGAAAATCGAATACTCCAAGCAGAGTAAATTTCCTCCAAACAATAATGAAGTTTAAGACTGCATAGGACCAAAAACAAAAGAGCAGACTAACCTGCAAAGATATGGCTGAAACTACAAAGAAACCTGTCTTGTGGCAGCAATGGAATTGGATGAGTCCTTATACCTATTTCTCGATCAACGTCGTAAATAGACTCAGGTCCGCCTGGAACATAGCTCGAGTGCAACTCCAAATCCACACCTGCATAGCGCAGCTGCAGACCCCATTTCATATTTAGTTACTGAACATTGCAAGAATGCAGATTATCATTTCTTTTACCTGTCGAAGCAGTAGTGAACCTGCCCTGAATGTCCTGGCTGACAGAATTCTTGAGCATGTGTCTTCTGCTAGAGTCTCTCCGGTTTCATAATGCTTCGCGATGCCCGATATGGTTTCCCTGCGAAAAGGATACTGTTAGAAAGGCTAAAGCCTATGATTTCTGCATAAGGCATTCATAGTATGAAGTGTGTTTTTACCTCTGGTAACACCAGTTCTCCATGAATAGTGAAGGGATTTCTACAGCATCCCATTCTATCCCTTGATTGCCGGAGACTAGGCCTTCGTCTTGTTTGGTGAGCAAATGCTGCAGTGCATGACCGAACTCATGGAATACTGCCTCCACCTGATGCTTATATGTGATCAAACACATCAAGAAAATATATGTGACCCTCCAAATTGAATCATGCTGCCTCGTCATTGTACCTCTCTTATGGTCATGAGACTAGGTTTATCCCTTGTTGGTGGAGTCAGGTTGCATACTATATTTGTGATTGGTAACCGGGGACAGATACCGTGACTCGAGCAGACACTGCTCCTACCAGCAACTAAATCAGCCCATGCACCACCGCGTTTCTCTGAGGGACGAGAGTATGGATCGAAGTAGAAGTATGCAGTGGGTTTGCTTGAAGAATCTTGAACTTTGTAGAAGCTGACATCTTTATTCCAGACCTGTTCGACGTTTAAATCGTAAAACACTCTGGCTCACCAGTGCAAAGCAAGATGGGGATGCCAAAGTTTGGAGAAGTTTTACCGGAGCTGTGCCATCAGCCGGTTCAATGTCTATACCAAATAGCTTCTTTGTCAGATTGAACAGACCTTCCATCACCTTTGGCAGTGGGAAATAAGGGCGGAGCTCTTCCTGTAGATGAGTTCACTTCATTTTGAAAGGGAACTAGGCTCCAATTCTCAAGAAAAAAATGACTAAAAAACCACCTCATCGAAGTCATATTTGGACTCTCTAAGCCTTTCACTCCAGAAGTTAATATCCCATTGATTCAAGTCATCAGCCTCTTCAGCACCTTTCCCTCTGGCATAGTCTCGCAGCTCCTCCATTTCTACAAAATTTCATGAAACCAAGTGAGTAAATCGATCGATTCCATTTAAGCTGAATTCTTTTAGTGACTCACCCTTCATGGCAGGACCCCAAGAAGCCTTATGAAGCTTGTCTATAAGATCCTTTGCTTTATCAACCGTAGCCATTTTCGTCTCTAAACTAACCTGATATCGGGATATGCTTCAGTCTTTCGAAGAAAGCAAGCTCAACTCAAGCATTCTAGTTAGATCAATACCTCAGCATAGTTACTGAAGCCAAGAAGATTTGCTTTCTCCAATCTGAGCTCCAAAATGCGTTCAATAATGGGTGTATTATTTAGAGGTCCATCTGATGCACGAGTCACGTATGCGCGGAACACTTCCTCCCTCAAGGATCTACTGCAAGCATGTTGCATAACAGATCGATAAATCGGGCCATCCAATGTGATTATCCAAGGACCATCTTCAGCCGTGGCATTCTCATATCCCTACTACGACAATGGAACATCATGATACAGATTCTGACAAAGATTTGCTGAAAGTTTGTTTGTTGAAGTTAAATGTCTGAACCTTGGAAATGGCTGTCTCTGCAGCTATAGTTAGGGTGGTCAGAGGCAAACCTTGGACTTCTTTCTTGTCCGAAACAACTTTCTCAAACTTCTTTGTGGCATCCAAGATATTCTCCTCAAACTTTTGTCCAAGTTTTTCCAACTCCTAGAGGTCACAAAATACAACTAGAAACAAACCCTATTTCATGTAAAACTTTTTCTTGTTATAGATAGTGTATATGAGAAAAGGACCTGCTCTATTTCATTAAAACGTTCTCTACTGGTATTTTCAAGAGAAACTCCATGTAAAACTGCTTCTTTCAACTTCACTGCAGGAAATACAGCTCATGATGAATCAAACACCTTCAAGATTGGTTTTTGAAAGCAAATAAAGCTATTGCTAATCTCACATAAACTCACAGTCAACTACTCGTTTGCGGGCATCACTCAGAATTTCCCAGTCTGGAGAGTCTCTAATGGCCTTAAACGCGTTGTAAATCGGCTTGCTCTGTCTTAATCTCAATTGGAACTCAATCTTCTTGGGCTGCAGAATCATATGAAAGTATTAATGTTGAAAAAAACTCACCAAGATTATTATCCTGATCAAGAATCACATACTTGAACTTGCTCAATTGCAGCTCTGAGCTGAGGGCAATCCTTCACAGAGTTGAGATGATTCACAATCCCCCAAACAACTGATAACCTATCTACGATCTTCTCCAAGGGCACAACCAATCTTGGCCATGTGGGCTCTACTGTTCTCTCCAATTCATTCAAATCCTTCTCCTACAAGTTGAAATCAAACCATTCTTATCATAACCCCTTTTTTAAAATAAAAATTAAAACTGAACCCTGTTTTACAGCATAGAATTCATCAAAATCTGAGAGGGAAAGATGCAACTCACTAGTCGAATCAGCAAGGATTGGATTGCAGGGCAGACATGACTTGGCTCTATCACATCATATGGCGGGAACATGAAGTCTTGCAGCAATGGATTCTCAACCGATGCCATCAAAGATAGGTTTTTTAGGGAGATGGGGATGAATTATCTGACTATAATTGGAAGATCTACAATAATTATACTGAATTTGAAAGAGTAGCCGGCTTTGACTGTTACTTTATCTTCCACGTAAATTCTTATGGTACATACAATTTGCAGTTGAATCTCGTCTTTGGTCATTACACATTTTCTTTTAAAATCTTTTTTTTCAGACCATTAGCTGCAAGTTGATAGGGTTTATAGGCTCTTTTAACATATTTGATTCACAAAGGTTGGGAAAATTGGAAAAAACCAATGGAATATAACTAACCACAGGGCCTCGGAGTTCCTCACTCACTCTTCCTTTATGTCTCTAAATTAGTAGATCAGAGAGGAAAAGGTTCAAGAACATCCTATTCTTGTGCTTGCAATGACATAACTCCCTTTTCATTGCTAAAACTTTTAGGAGAAAGAAAAAGTCTTGTTGAAGTTAATTGCTGAGTTCTGCAATCTACGAAAGAGTGAGTGGATTTCTGTAGAATTTGAGGTTGTTAGCATGAATTTGTTAGTTAGCAGACTTAATCTTGCCATGGTCATGCCTTCTTGATTTTTCAGCAAAGGAAATGAAAGGTTCAATTGCCTTTAACCTTAGGTTTGCTTTTCCTTTCTTTTTTCTATTATCATTACTGCGCTAAAGAGCTTTTAGTTACCACTGAATTAACAAAGAACCATCAAAGAATGGGTCGTGCAGTTCCTTCAATTTGCCTTGGATCCATACATTTACGGGTTGAATTTGGTTGGACAATGTGTGGTTTGTGGACACAGAGGAAAGGTCACCGGCATCTACCATTGAATTGTTTTCCACTTATGTATTTTCAGAAGACTGGATTATGTGCATTGAACCCAAGTTCTCTTTTTATGCAGAATATCAAGTAGCAGTCTACCCTTGGCCAGAGGTATATGATTTGATGCAATGCAAACATGAATGAGTTTTGTAACGTCTTTTGTGTTGCAGTTGCTGCTCGATCTAGTTGATGATGGTTTAATCTTGTGTATGTAGCATTTTAGATGGTGGTGGTGTGTGCAGCTTAAGCACACGCCATTGCTTTCTCTTGTTGACAAAAAGCTGTCAACACACATGCATTAGTTAGCCGCAGCAGACACACAAGTTTTTCTTTCCAATTAGTTCTAGAATGATACCAACTTCATGTTAGGTGGCCGACGACACAATTGGTGAAAGAACTCGACAAGTGGCTTGTTTTCAAACGAGAAATCTGGTAAATCTTGAAATTTAAAACGTTGTTAGGGGTTGGTAGGAGAATTATATATCATGCATCAACATCTCTACATACTAGTGTTGTTGTCTTCTTGCAAATGAAGTATCAACATTTGCTAAAATGCAAAATAATCAAAACAAAATCAAACTCAGCCGGGACTTTTTTTTTTTTTTTTCACTTGCAGAATTAGACAACATAGCTGAGGATAAGATTTGGTGCGTCAAGAATTAATGTCATTGTTTTACTAGGTTAGTGCCGTGATTCTGTTAAATGATACTGTATAAATCTACAAATTTATACATCACCTTTGACTTCTTTTTTCTTTGGCAGTACTATATTTACAAATTTTATTTGGATTTGAATACGTTAACTACTTAAACTTGTGTGAGACAGGTGAAATATGTATGAAATACATTATTTAATTTTCGTGCATTTTAAATGAGGAGACTCATTCATTAAACAAACTATATCGAATATTTTTGTAATGAAAATAAAGCTATTAATTCTTTTTTCAAGTGGTAAAGGAAGGTTTGAATAGTAATCACAAAATAGTTAGCTATATTAAATGAATTGTTAGAATTATAACTAAACTTTCCCAACATAAATTTGATATTTTGATGTATGGCACCAATATAAATCCAGTCCTATACATAGATTTATTTTATTCAATAACTTTTTGTGATTTTTTATTTTATATTTGACATATATATATATATATATATATATAATTATATAATTTGTATTTATAACTTTAATTTATTAGCAAAAATGTTGTGAAATTAAGTGATTGAAAATAAAGATAATAAACAGAAAAAAAACGAACACAAATATTATAGTGGTTCGAGCGTAAGCTCTACATCCATTCTCTAAATCTATACTGGTAATATGTATTATTCAAGGTGAAAGAACATTATTACAGGATTTTAGAGTTATGAGGGAACACAAGCCCTTCTCTCCCTCTAGACTAACTAGTCTCTACTAGCAACTACATTGTGTTTGAGCGAGTTTACAATGGTGGGGAACATAAGTATTTATAAAGATAGATTCCATGTTACATAAGGAATATCAATCATGACTGCGAGCAACTCGTACCAATCCCTTTGACTGCGAGCTTCGAACCAGTCCCTTTGATTGCGAGCTTCGAACTCGAACCAGTGCCTCAAACTGCGAGCTTAAAACTCATACCAATTCCATTGACTGTGAGGCTTTAAACTCGTATCAGTCTCCTTGATTGCAAGCTTCACGCTTGTCCCAACCCCTTTGAAGAATAAACTCTTTATAACTGTTCCTCAAACATGCAAAAGTTGCTCCATCGAACCTGATCGACTCCAGCAAACATCGAGAGCCCTGCTCCATCTAATCTGGTCTACACCAGCAAACCTCGAGAGCCCTGCTCCATCGAATTCGGTCTACACCAGCAAATCTCGAGAGCCATGCTCCATCGAACTTGGTTCTTCGCTCCAACGATCCTCGAGAGGCCTGCTCTATCGAAACCGATCTGCACCAGCAAACCATGAGAGCCCTGCTCCATCGAACTTGGTTCTTTGCAGGCTGCGAGCCATATCAGCCTCCCCTTACACTATTTAGCTCCTTGTGTGAGATGTACAACCTGAATTCAGTATCCAATTCAAGGTCGGGCCCGAAAATCCAATTGTTGATTGTTCTCTCCAAAGCTTTCACAACATCGTGTCTCCCAGCTTAATATTCAAGCACTATGAGCTCTCTTCAGTGCATCCTTCTTCTGTTGTTCCGTCATCTTGTTGGTCAACACAACCTCCTCCTTCAAGGTATCTGTCAAGCCTCGCTGCACAGCACCGCTCGGATTTTCATCCACCACAGATCAAAGTCGTTCAACATGTGACATGCTCCACCTCGAATATTGGCTGAACCTCCTACAATCATTTTCACCATGTGTTCGTTCCACATTTACCGCACTAATTTGTTGTGAAATTAAGCGATTGCACATAAAGACAACAAATAAAAAATAAATGAACACAAATATTTATAGTGGTTCGAGCGTAAGCTCTACGTCCACTCTCCAAACCTACACAGGTGTTATGTATTATTCAAAGTGAAGAACATGATTATAGGGTTACAGAGTTATCAGGGAACACAAGCCCTACTCTCCCTCTAGACTAACTAGTCAATACTAGCAACTACATTGTGTTTGTGCGAGTTTACAATGGTGGGGAACAAAAGTATTTATAATAATGGATTCCTAGTTACATAAATAATATCAATCCTGATATGGTAAAGATATCTAAATCCTAATCTATCTCAAATAAATTAGGGAAGGTCTTGGGTTAGGCAAGCCTAAACGATTTAGGCGGGTTTTATCCATTAACCCAAGCTTTAAGCGGGTTTTATCCATTAACCCAAGCCCAAACCCATATAATATACCCTTGGGATGGGTGAACCCATTTGGGTAGGATAAAACCCGCCTAAACCGTTTAGGCCTGCCTAACGCAAGTTTTTGCCAATAAATTAATATATATTCGAATCCTATAATAATAAGGATAAATCTTGTTCAACAAGAAAACAATTATACACCATATCTTTTCAATATCTCACTCAAACTACTTCTATGTTTCTCTAATATGGGACAATTGAGTTTGTCAATCCCAAAAAAAAAAAAAAAAAAAACATGAAAGCAAATTATAAATTATGCTTTTCGACGGGTTAAGATCTGTAATAAGATTTGTGGATATACATAATATTATCAATCAGCATGATAATTAGACGTTCATATTGAATTTTATTACATTCACACCCTTATTGAAACGATATGATAATGACACCAAGTTTCTGTATTTATGTTTATCGTGTTTTGTCGTAATCATGTTATTGCATGTCTTTATCAATTCAAAATATAAAAAAGTGTATTTATATATTTTTGTTATCGTATTTTTATTTAGACAGAGCTAATAAATTGTATCATGTTGTAATTATATGGGAGCTAATGTGCGAGATTTATTTTTATTAGGCTTGATTATGAGTTGAGTCTAATTACGTAGATCAAAGCTTAAACTCAATTTGGTCCAACTCAAATTTTCAAACTTGAGTTCAACTTAGCGTCAAGTTCGACCAAATTGATCGAGTTTGATTTTTTAATTTTAATACAAAATTAAATTATTTATAATTAAGTAATAATTTAAGAGTGAGCTAAATATATAAGGCCTGCGAGTCATTGAGCGTAAAATTGTTAATTTCAAGATCAGCTCGATTAATATCAAATCAATTTTAAATTTTTTATAAGCCTAGCTCGTGAACCAATCTAATTCATATTTATCCATTAATTTTTAAATACATCTGAAGTTCATAATCTATATATTATACTAAAGCAATTCCGTAAAATTCCACCAAAATTTTTGAAGAACGTGCCCATAAGAAATTATAATCTAAAAATATATTTGAATTAAAAAAACAATGGAGTAGTATTGGAAAACATGCCAATAACTGGCGTGGAAGGTTTATATGAAAAAAAAACACATTGGAGTAATATTGGAAAACGTGCCAATAGTCTTCTATAAATGCATTTGCTCAATTTAAACACAATTGAAATAATTCAAACAATGCCATATTACTCATTTAATAAAGATTTTTATATACACGAATAAAAATTAAGTGAACAAAAAAAATATTTTTATGGTCACATTTATAAATATTTTTATAATAATTTATTAGCTCGATCAATCATTATATATATATAATAAATCAAATTAAGCTCATTAACTTTATTTTTTGAGTAGATCGAAAACTATATTTTAGTATTTTACAAATGATTAATATACTTCATAGTTATTGTATTTTTTGCTCTCTTAATGAATTTTTTTATTATAATATTCATTGTTACTTTTTTTTTGTTATATTTTCTAGCATCCAAAGTTATTATTTTTATAGAATTAAAATTTTTATATGTGCGATTTATATTTCAAATAAGACAATTTCAGTGAACATAGTTTTTATGCAGTAATTACCAATAAAAGTTATTATTCACATATATTAATATATATTTTTTAAAAAATCAATTTTTTGGCCATCTAATTAAGATAATTTTATAATTATAAATATGATTTTAAATTTTTTGGGTTATTTAAATTTATCTATGTAATTTGTTGTATGAATAATAATTAAGTATATATTTTGACAATCATTAAAATATAGCAAGCTCTCAGATGAGACCGTCTCACTATTTTTATTGTGAGATGAATTTAATGATGTATTTTAATTCATTGAAATTATGTATTTTTTAATTGCAAATGATGTATTTCTGTGTTGCAACTAATGTATTTTTTACGGTTAAAAATAATATACTAAAAAAATAAAACAATGTATTTATCTTATTGAAATAATATATTAAGGTCCGTCTCACAATGAAAAATAATAAGAGCGTTTCTCAGGAGACGAACTCTTAAAATATATGTATTTTATATAATTCCATCATTAAGTGGGACATTATGAAATTTATATATATAACAATCTCAATAACAACAAATTTATTTTCATGTCACTTTTCTATCAAAGTATCACATCTTTATTATTATTATTTTCAATTTATTATAATTATTTTTTCTTTAGAATTAAAAACAAGTATAATTTCTTTAATCATCAAATTGAGTTCACTTTATAAATTAAAGTTCTATTTTTGTAAATTTTGAGCAAACTTTGTCTTGCTAATTTTATTAAATTTATATATGTTGTAAGAACTTATAATAAAAAAAAATATGTACCATTAAACAAAATTCAAATATATTAATGAAATAAATATTAAAATATATGTATAATTTAATTATATAATTAATATCATAACTGAAATTTCAAATGTTTGTTCGTACAACGCACGAGTGTTAATCTAGTCTCCTAATTATATCTGTTACAGTCAATGTGCTTTCACCAGTGCATTAAAAAAAATATGAAATTAATGTAAATCACTAGAAATGTAATATTCACATGTTTGAGATTCCAAACTCAGCGTCACTCGTGACGTTCATTACATATATACATATTCACGTACAATATTATATTACTACTACACGATATATATTAATTATCGAGGGCCATGATAAAATTAAATTAAATTACAGATCTGTGTTGGAGTTTTCCATTTTCTTTTATAATGTGAAACGCGTGAAGAGTTGATAATTAAGTCTACCTAAAGCAGATTACTGAATCCTTCATGCTTCCACAAAATTCCAAACCTAATAAATAATTTATTTGTAATATAATGGATTAAATTATAACCAAATAATGTGTTTCAACTAGAAATCGAGTTCATCTATTGATTTTGATGATGGAAGTTCGTTTATCGTAAAATAGAATAAAATAAAATATTTCAATTGAACTAAAATAATCTGTTACAATTAAAATTAATTATTGAAAAAAATAATGAATTTTAGCTCTAGCAAAATACGAATACTAATTTAAACAAAATTATATTTTTACTAAAGAAAATGCGTAATTTTGATTATTGATTCTGCCTAATGTTTTTTCAACCTCTAACATCAAAATCAACCATAAGTTGATACGAGTTTCAATTTATCATGCATCAACTATAAAAAAGATAACTATATAAATCTGGAAAAAGAGAGAATTTATTGAATTTTAAATGAGGAGGCATTGAATTATGGCAATATCTAATGAGGAAATTAGTTATTAGAAGTAATTAATTATAAGTAAGAATAATGTAGGTCAACAAAAATCATACCAAATACATTTTACATGTAATTTGCTCAATCAGTGCATGCCATAATCACAATTCTCAAGTTAGGTGTCACAAGAAATTACTATTTTTATAATGTGATAATGATTGGGAAAAGAAAAATTAAAGTTAATATTTGTTCAACTTTTGTACTTTTATTGAGAATTAGATGTAAGACATGACGCTAATCCACACTTAATTAATGATTATGGTTCACGCAAAATACTATTTTTTATTTCTTAAAAAACAATCCATAGTCTAGAGTTATTCTTTAATTTTAATTTTTTTAACATGCCTAGAGTTATTATAATTATTTAAACGTACCTTTATAGAATAGCTAAAAAGCTTAATTTAGTCTAAAATATAAATTGCATCTCAGTCTAAAATTATCATAACATATTTCTCCTAGTATACAATGATCGATTAACCGTATTGTTTATAATTATTGGTTATGAGTTTGAGTACATGTAACACTGAATACTCTTTTTCACTTAAATTGTGTATCTTGATTTGATTTTATTTTATTTTTTTAAAAAAAAGTGATTGGAAAATTCTAAAAATAGCACTTTTTCCTATGTTAGATGCACTCTTTATGAAAAAATTGCAGAAAATAGCAAAATTGTTCATTTATCCTTACTTCTCATAGTCAAACATGAATTTTGATATGTAAGTTGTCATTTCAATTTTATTTTTATTTGTATTTTTTTTCCGCAAAAGTTTTCAAATTCTCGCTGTTGGTGTGAAAAATAAAGTAAATGAATTAAGTTTTAAATCCACGACCTAACTTTAATTATAAATATAAATAATTTAATTCAAATTAAATTCACATTTATTATTTTATTTATTGTACTTGTTATTTCCTTTAATCATGACTATACAAGCTCCGAAATTTTCGTAAAAGAACCTTAACAGATTTTATTTCGATTATTCAAAACTTGAGTCATTTTAATTATAGAATATTGGCATAAATTGGAATTGTTATTATTTCAAATTATTAAAGTGAATTAGAATTAAAATCTGAATAATTACAAACGTAAATTTTTTATTCCATTTGAATTAATAGGCAATTTGAGTCATTTTAAATTAATTTCTAATTCATTTTAAAAAATTGATTTATTAAAGGGTGTCCTGAATTTACATTTTTATGATATAAATAAGAGTTGTGGACTCAACTAATTAAATGGTGGCACAAATTGAATATTTTATAATTAAAAGGCTGACATAAATTAAATTAATTAAGTTTGCTGGACATGAAATTACATTTAATCAATTAATTATAAGTTTGTTTAATTTACATATGGGCATGAGTTTAGATTAATTCTATCATTAAAACATGTTAAAATGCTCCCAATTATTAGTTTAATTCGGTTAAAAAAAAGAGAAATGAAAAAACTATTCGTTATAACCTAAATTAATGAATTTAATGTGTTTGATAAGACAATTTCAAATAATTAATTGATCTTTAAGGGTAAATAAGACTTTTTATTCAACTTTTTCTATTTTGTGTATTTATTCATAAAAGTAGTATTTTTTGGATGTGCTTTTAATTTTTTTGCTATTTTGAATTATTTTCTCTTATATTTATCATAAAACTCAAATATATTTTCAAACCCTAATAAGAAGTTAACTTATTTAATGGAAAAGAAAATCTATTACCAAGTCTATCACCATACGTCCTGTAGTAATATATTTCATCATAAAACTCAAATATATTATAATTAACCATTACCAAGTCTATTATATTTTAATCTAAATTAATTATTTTCTATATTATATATAGATCAGAATATATATATATATATATATATATATAAAATAAGATTTTAAAAAGTATAATAAATACAAAATATATGCGATTTGATATAAGAGTTGTCCCATGAAATATATTATTTTTGTATTATTTTAAAAAAGTATATATAATTATTATAAATTAGGGGCATATAATATTTTTAAAAAAAGTGATAAGTATAGTTTTTGTTATATTTTATAATTTTTCATAGTACATATATATTATAATAGAATAAATAAAAAATAAATAAACATAAAAATGATTTAAAATT
>JAPKLW010001641.1:39248-140209 GCA_026898455.1 Plectranthus barbatus | reverse complement strand
CGGTGCATTATCTAGACAAGCTTACTACATTATCTAGGCAAAATCAGATACATTGCGAAGATAATGTACTACAGTATATTATCTATTACAGTTTGTAATGTAGTACATTATCTTCGCAATGTACCTAATATTACCTAGATAATGTAGTTAGCTTGTCTAGATAATGCACCGCCAGCGAGATAACAGGTAACATCTGGGAAGTGGTTAACATATTAATGCATCCCTATATATATATATAAAATAAGATTTTAAAAAGTATAATAAATACAAAATATATGCGATTTGATATAAGAGTTGTCCCATGAAATATATTATTTTTGTATTATTTTAAAAAAGTATATATAATTATTATAAATTAGGGGCATATAATATTTTTAAAAAAAGTGATAAGTATAGTTTTTGTTATATTTTATAATTTTTCATAGTACATATATATTATAATAGAATAAATAAAAAATAAATAAACATAAAAATGATTTAAAATTTAAGGGGAATAATTTTTTTTGCCATTACTCTGTTTTAACATATTTTTCAACTTTTTAGGCCGGATTGTATTGATAAGGTTTAACTAATTTGAGCGATAAATAAAAAGTTTTATAAATTTCTATATATATATATATATATATATATATATATATATTTATTTATTTATTTTGCAGCTAGGGGAGTGATCATATGAGAACGGAAGTTATCATGTGAAAATAAGAACAAATCTCGTCCATCCAAAATATGAAATCAACAGCTCAGATTTAATTTCGTCCGCATTTCATTATTGTTTGTATTGACCTGCATTATTGTAAAATGAGGGGTAATTTTATACTTATATATATGAATTCAATCTTTTTAGAATCTTAATTTAAATCTTGCGATCCTTCTTTCCTTTGCGGTTTGCGATTTACGATCTTCATTCCTTCTGTGATTATATATTTTCTTCACTCATTCTCTCCGTGAAATCTGCTCGCCATCATCTGGATTCGTTATTGTTTGCGTTCGTCATCGTCTGCGTTCGTCATCGTCTGTGTTCGTCATAGCAGTTGTTTTCTGATATGTGTTCGATCATTAGTTATCAAATTATGGTGATAGAATCGAAGTTTCATTGTATAGGTTATTGATGATTTGTTTGCAGATATTGAATTAGGTTTCATAGATTATTGTTTTCTGTTTGGTGTTTTCACTCTTAATTGTTTTATTTGAAGACGTGCATTATACTCCTTCCGTCCCACCTCAATTGTCCCACTTTCCTTTTTCGTCCGTCCCACCTCAATTGTCTCATTACTTAAAAAGGCAACTTTTTCACACTCAACAATAAAATATTAATTCCACTCAACTTACTTTACACTCACACTCCTTGGTTATTGTGCCAAAAGTCACCGGGACAATTCAGCCGGGACGGAGGGAGTATATCGCTATGAATTGCATTATATATTTTTAGTACTTATGAAATATCTGAAAGAGTGACTATTAGTTTACGTACTTTCAAATTTGTTTTATAACTGCATTATATAATGTTATGACTTGCATTATTATTTTGCAATAGTTGCATTATATGTGAGTCAATTATAATTAGTTTATCGAGGTTCTGTTCCGTTATGAGAATTCATTATATAGTGTAAATACATGCATTATATAGTTATGAGACTTGCATTATATATTTGTAGTACTTATGTTATATCTGAAAGAGTGATTATTAGTTTACTTACTTTCAAATTTGTTTTATGTCTGCATTAAATAATGTTATGGCATGCATTATTATTTTGTACTAGTTGCATTATATGTGAGTCGGTTATACTTAGTTTATGGAGGTTCTGTTCCGTTATGAGAATTCATTATATAGTGTAAATACATGCATTATATAATTATGAATCTTGCATTATATGTTATAAGTTTCAAATTTAATTCATGATTTTTTCTGTACAGATTTGTTTGTTTCAAAGTGAGATAACATAACATTCAAGCAGATGCAGAGGATAGCTGATGTGGTGTGCCTTGTTGATAATGGTGAGATTGTTGAGATTATGGAGGCTCACCATCTCTCACAGACTAAGCATCCCTTGGCCAAAGCCTTCCTTGACCTCAACTAGCTCTTTACATCAATTCTGTATAAGATTGAAAGCTAGCTATGTTGAGATTGATGATTGATGATAATTGAGGATGTTCTATCCCTTATTTGTTCCACAATGGATTGTATTTCTACTATTGTATTGTATTGTTATTTGTCAATCCTCATTCTTGCAACTTGTGATGTTTCTAGAATAAGTTCAATGAGTGATTGTAACTTGTTTTAAATTCAGATTTAATTACAATTTTATTCGCAAGCCACAATTTACGTTGCTTTTGCACATTTATTTTTAATTAATTAAAGAAGAAAGAAACATTGAAATTATATTAACATATTTTTTTAAGTTCAACAAATAATGATAATATTTGTAGTATATAATGATAGTACATAAACTATATAATGCAGGTCTGCTTTGTTTGATGAAATCCACTGCTTTGAATTATTACACATGTTAGTAATATTTGTGTATTCGTGTGAAATTCGAGGGGAAATATATAATGATAGTATCTTCTCTCTATAATGATAGTTTGTGAACTGTATAATGCATGTACGTGGTATGTGTATTAAGAAAGTAATAATTTAAGGGCGAATTTTAATTATAGGCGAAAAGACTAAATTGCCTTATAATGCAGGTTTTTGGGGAAAAATGCCCGCGTTTTTTCATGAGATCTGGATCGTTGATTGAGCGAGATCTACGGTCGAGAATGGTTCTTATTTCTTATGGTAACAACCGTTCTCACTGGATCACATCCCTTTGCAACTAATTTATAAATCTCATATTATTTTTGTAGATTACACTGACTTCTTATTTCACACTTTAGTTATATTTCCTCTGTCCCGCTATAATTGTCCATTTTCTTTTGGCACATGACTTAAGGACTATGAATGTAGAATAAATTGAGTATGAAAAATTACTCTCTCTGTTCCATAAAAGTAATCCCACTTTGACCGGGCACGGTAACTAATGTTTGTGAATGTAGTGAAATTAATATTTTATTGATGTGAGAAAATATTTTTTCATTTTGGGAAATATGACTAATCTAATGAGACAGACGAAAATGAAAAATGCAACTACTTTTATGGGACAGAGGGAGTATCATTTTAAGAAATGAGAATAATTATAGAGGACAAAAACATTAACACAATTCGAACAGAACAAAGGAGGGAGTGTTATTTAAAAATTAAAATATGTTAATTACTTTTATATTAATATATAATTCAAATAAGGAGAATGCATATTTCAAAATAATTTATTCTGCTTGAGTTTTCTAAAGCTGGTAAGCCTAATGAGTGGGCCTTTAATACTACAATCTATTCTGTTACGCTCAAGGGCCCCTCGGCCAATCGTCACTCGACATCTTCGTCCTTGATTAACTTGATTGATCTGAGATTGATGAACTTGACTGATCTGAGAAGATGAGAGGCTAAAAATGAAAGTGTTCACAACACATACCCAAAGGATAAGAATACGAATGAAGCCGACTATTAATGACTTAGTTCCAACACCAAGACGTAAAAGAGGAGAGAAGCCTTTACTTTCAAATGACAACTGCCTCTTCTTACTGCGAGAGCGTTGCACGAAATCAAACACCGCAAAATAATAAAAAGATAATAAGAAAAGAAATATATATCCAAGGAATGTGTTTTAAGTTGAGTATGGTGTTTTTAGAATGCTTCATTTCATTTTATTCCATAGATACCTCATACTACAATTTAGTTTTTAATCATAATTCTAAAACAAAATATTAATTTGCTACCTATAATTATAAATAATTAAAGACTCATTAGTAGTTGAACTCCCTATACATATTCCTTAATTTAAATATATAATAAATCCGTGCAACGCACATGTACGATACTAGTTACTCGTAACTTAGAAATAAAAAGCACAAAAAATAATTATAAACTCGAAAGAATGTATAAAACTAAATAACAGTTACGAATTTAAAAAGACTATTATTAGCATACCAAACATCTAATCAACACCGATATATAACTTTTATACATATTATCTGTCGTGTCAATTATAAAAAATCAATTTGGATGATATATCAGTACATGCTATATGTAAAATAATAATGGACTATTACATATAAAAACAGTTTAACAAAATACGAAATAAGATATCTTTAAATTGAGTACAATATTTAAATAGAAAGGAGGCGTTTGATATAATTCGAATTTATAATCAATTAATCATACACACGACGAGATTGGACAAAATACGAAAGAAGATATATATCACTAAACTTGAGGTGGGTAGTTAAATAAATCATTTAAAAAATATACACCAAACATTTGCTCATCTTTCTCGATAATGCATGCACGATATCTTACTTCCCTAGATGGAGGAAACAACCTGTAAAACTTGATCCTATTTTTTATTATTCTATATATATTATAAGTCGTTGGCGACAAAGGAATCAATTAGGAGAAGAGAGGGAAAATTAAATACCTCATTTTATATATATATATATATATATATATTTTCTGTATAATAGAAGTAGTTGTAACAACACAAATAACAAGAATTCTTGTTAAATATTAACACAAGTAACAAGAATTCTTGTTCGAGGCAGATATATATTCTTACAAATAATAATTGCTAAAACAATTGCATGCTAGCTATATGTGAGTACCCTCTTAGGAGATGACTTAATTAATCATCATAATTTCCCCAAGTTTTTTTTTTTTTTTTTTTGGAAAAAAAATTTGAAAATTATAATGCAAGATATATATCCAATATGGCGACTGTGCATGACTCTATATTATATGGAGTAGCAGATTTCCTTGAAAACGTTGTAACTTTCTTGAAACAGAGGAATGAAAACGTCGATGCTTCCGTCGCCGGAGATGGACGGGAGAAGGATTATCATCCCCTCCGTCGGCGAGAAGGACGGCAAGAAAATGTAGGGGCTGCCATGTCCGAAATCGAGGTCGTAAAACGGGAACCTCAGCCAGCTATGAACCTCCAAATTCGGCCACAATATGCACTCCTCTGTGTCGGAATTCGGGATCAGATCCTCCTCCTTCACCTTGTGATTCGCGAAGTCGATGAACGACTTGAAATACCGGTCGTTCACACTCGCGACGGCGTCATGCAGAATCTTCGCCGCAAACGGCAGAGGCTCTCGGAGGAGCTCTTCCACTTTCGCTCTCGCGAAAGCCCACAAAACCAGATTCCCAAAATACTCGTTCGGAACCCTAGGGTTCATCCGGCTCCGGCCGTCGACGGAGATTCTCAGTTGCGTCGTCTCCGATCCGTTCAACCCACGCGCCTTCGTTATGGCTCTCCAAAGATGAGCGAGAAGGCTCTCGAAGGTGCTGTACGGCTTCTTCATCGAAGAAGCAGCCGCCTTGGCTTTCAGCTTGCTCAGAAACTCCGCCGTGAAATGGACTTTGTGGGCCACGATATCCTCCACGTCGTTGTCGATCAAAGGGTACGCCTTCTTCAAGTTCCTCGCCATGTACTCAGCCCCTCTGTGCTGAAACTCGATCTGCGGAGGGTTTCGAGGTTCGAAAATCGTGCGATCGTTATAAGGAAAATGATCGATCTGAAGAACTCCTCTAGAAGCGCAGCCCCATGCAACCAAGAAGTTACTAGTAGCATGGCCGTCCGCCACGAGGTGGTGGGCGGTGAACCCCACCACCATCGAGCCACACGAGAATCTCGTGACTTGAACTTGAACCAGCTCAACCACGCCCTCCAAGCTAGGGTGCAGGCTCAGCAGAGATGCAGAGGGGCCAAACGTGACTGCTTCATCAAGAACTCGATCCACAGATGCTTCCACAAACCTAACACCCTCGTCATTCAAGAGAATGACCGGATCGCCGTTGCCGTCTTCACCGAGCCTCCCGGCCCAGCCACGATACGCGGCTAGAGCCTTCCGGAGGCCTAGCTCGATGGTGGCATTGGATGGGGTGGGCGGGCGATAGGCGTAGACAATGGCTACGTGTTGATTGAAGGTGACCTTGTCGAAGACGGATAGAGGAATGTGATCCGTGGTTGAGGGAGGGATGCCGGAATACAAAGGCTTCACCAGCCTCGAGCTTCCTATTTTCATTTTCATGGTTTCTATCGAAATATATTTGCAAATATGAGATATTGAGATTTTAGTTTGGTTTGCAGCTTTGTGGAGGTCGCGTTTAGGGATATATATATACTCCCAAGATGTTGCACTGTGCATTGTTTAATATTGTAAATAATTAACGATTCCAATTCAAATTGTTGTTGCCTGTAAACTATCAATAATACCAACCCTATTAGTCAATTATCAAAAATAAATTCATATTTCTGTCATTAGAAAAATATATAAATATTTTCTCTATCATTGAATTAGACTAATGTTTGATTCTGTCAATTAATTAAAAACTTCCTATGTCGCTAATGGTGTTAAAATTTTTAATGAGTCATACGCTCAATCATATGTGGCTTTGACATGACATACACGTGACAAAATCAAATATTTAACGGATGACTCATTAGGATTTTAACACCGTAAGTGATAGACAATATTTTTAATTGACAGATTCAGACATTAAGGTATAATTCAGTGATAGAAAATATATTATTTTTTTTCTTTTCAATATCGCAGAAGACATTTTTTCATTGTAAAATCATGATATTTTAATAACGAATAAATATTATGATATTTTTTATAATTGACCAATCATAGAGTATAATTAATAATTTTCTCTTTTAACTATATGCATGTATTAGAAGAGTCGTAGTGATCATTTATAAAAAAAAAAAAAAGAAAAAAAGATTGGCGGTATTAATTTAGACAAGCATGGTAGTGTAAAAAGTCGTGGCATGTCTGGGTTTTTTGTGAGCGATGTTTCTTGAAGTTTGGTGGAATTTTTAAAACAATGTTTTGACTTGTGAGCAACAAATTGGACTTATCTTATTGTGGGAATGAAGGCCACGATTTGGGATGCGACAATTCGATTAGGTAGAATATGCGAAAACAAGCAATATTTTTATTATCTCTAGTGTGGGTATGATTAGGTTTAGTCAATATATACTTGTTATATTTTAATCTCCTATTATAACAATCGTGATTTTCGTTGTTCACACACACTCCAATCAATCCAAGTACTAGTACATTTTTAGTTACCTTTGTGCAACCATCAACATATCTCTCTCGTATTCAGGGCAGATACAAATTTTGAATATTGTGAGGGTTCAATTATATTTTTGTGGGGTGAAACTCGTTACAAATATCAATCCCACCAACTCAATTTATAAGAATTTGTTTCTTGATTTAAGGACAATAATATAAATTACTTTTTGTCAATATAATGTAAGTATAAGTGTATTCGATTTGAAGTCTCTTTCGTACTAATTTGAAAATGAAGGATATTGTTAGACTAGGATATGTAAAATCCACTGTTAGAATTTGTGGTGGGTGGCACTTGCACATTGATTTGATGTATGGAAAATGAAGCGTTGATTTACATCTACCAAACTAATTCCTGTAGTTTAAAAGTTGTTACAAGATTTCACTTTTAGGTCTTCTGCCAAGCGTTAAAACATATTGCATTTTCTAAATTAAGATATATTATTGTGAATTGAAGCGATTGCAGACACAAATAACTAATAGAAAATAAATGACACAAAGAATTATAGTGGTTCGAGCGTAAGCTCTACGTCCACTCTTCAAACCTTCTTGGTGATGATATTATTATGGTAAAGAAAATACAAAGTATGACAATTACAATTGGTGGGGAGCAGGGGTATTTATAGGGAGATATTCCTAAACACATAAGGAATATAAAACCTAGATATGTTAAGATATATCTAAATCTAAATAGATTTATTCCTATCCAAATCCTATACTGATAAAGATAAATCTTGTTCAACAAGGAAACAAGATATACACCATATCTTTTCCATATCTATCTAACTCGATCAGCTCCTCGAGTTATATTGAGACCACTCCAACAATTCTCCACCTTAGGCTCAATATCACCTCGGCTTGGCACCTTCTCATCAGTTCGACTTCAACATTTTGATCAATTCCAAACAGTACTCAAACTTAGTACTTGGAACTGGCTTCGTAATCATATCCGCATGATTATCGAGGGTATTGACCTTGTGCAGCTCGACCTCACCAGCTGCCACCACATCTCTAATAAAATGAGACTTCACATCGATGTGCTTAGTTCTCTCATGATGAACATCATTCTTCGCCAACTGCAAAGCACCTTGGTTATCATAGGAAACCTTCATCTTTCCTTGATCAATTCACAGTTCATTCATAAACCCGAGCAACCACAGACCTTCCTTAGTTTCTTCGATCAAGGCAATGTACTCCGCCTCCGTCGAAGATAAGGCAACTACCCTCTGCAGACTTGCTCTCCAACTAATCGCAGTTCCATACGATGTGAACACAAAATCCGTCAACGACTTCCTTGTATCCATACATCCTGCATAATCCGAGTCTATGAACCCTTCAACTGGGAGCCTCAAGCTCGAACCATCATCCTCGAAGACTAGACTCTTCCCAATTGTTCCTCGAACATACCTGAGGACCCAATGCTCTTTTCTAGGTTCGGCCATGAACCTACTAACCATGCTGAGAACATAAGCATGATCCGGTATTGTACAGATCATAACATACATCAACGAACCAACAATGCTCGCATAAGGAACACCTTTCATAAGCTCCCGTTCCTCCTCGTCGAGTTTCCCAGCAGCACTCAACTTGAAATGAGTTGCTAACGGAGTGAGCACAGGCTTTACATCCTTCATTCCATGCTTCTCAAGAACCTTCATCAAGTATCCTTCTTGAGATAATGTGAGTCTTCTTCGAGCTCTGTCTCGAATTATTTCCATACCCAAAATCCTTCGAGCACAATCGAGATCTTTCATTTCGAACTCCTGACTCAGAGCTTCCTTCAGTTTGGTTATCCATTGCTTATCTCGACTCGCTATCAGCATATCATCTACATAAAGCAGTAGATAAATTCGAGTCTTCATAACTTCACCTCGAAAATATACACATGGGTCGTGTTTGCATCGAACAAAGTCCTGCTGAACCATAAACTTGTCGAACCGCCTATTCCACTGCCTTGGAGACTGCTTCAATCCATACAATGACTTCTTGAGAAGACACACCTTCTCCCCACTGCAAGCTTCCTCGAAGCCCTCGGGCTGCATCATAAGGATCCTTTCCTCCAACTCTCCGTACAGAAATGTGATCTTCACATCCAATTGCTCCAACTCCATGTCGTACCGAGCAACCAAGGACAATATAAGCCTTATAGACCTTTGTTTCACCACTGACACAAACACCTCGCCATAATCCACACCTTCCCGTTGTGTGAAGCCTCGAGCAACTAGTCTAGCTTTGAATCTAACCCCAGAAATCTCTTGTTTCTTCTTGAAGATCCACTTACAGCTAACTATCGATTGCTTCTCCCCCGGCTTATCCACCAACTCCCAGGTGTTATTCTTCTTCAAGAAGTCCATCTCCTCCTTCATGGCATCGAGCCATTTGAGCCTCTCCTTACAAGTTATGGCCTCGATATAGCTCTTCGGCTCAGTATCATCCAGCTCTACCTCTTCCGCCATAACAAAGACATATGCTACGACATCAGCATATCCGAATTGAGTGGGAGGTTTTATCTACCTTCGTTCCCTATCTCTCGTGAGATTATAATCTTGAAGTGCACCTGACCCTCGAACCACCTCGATCTTCCCATCCACCTGAGATGCACTCTTCGACCCACTGGTCGGCTCCACCTCAATCTCAGCACCTGATCTATCTCCTTTGACCTTGGCAGACTGTTCCTCCGAAGCACCACCTTGTTTCTCAAGAATATTTTCCCGTTCCTCGACCCCCTTATCTAGATCTCCAACCAGCTCCTCTTTGAACGTCACATCCCTACTAATGATGCACTTTCTTATATCCGGCTCGAGACACCATAACTTGTACCCTTTCACTCCTTCGGGGTACCCAATGAATATGCATTTCAATGCCCTCCTCCCAAGCTTATCTCCTTTGATGTTCACATAAGCCACGCAACCAAAAGCTTTAAGGTTGCTGAAATCCGGAGGATGACCAGACCATATTTCTTCCAGTGTCTTGAAACCTAGTGCAGTCGAGGGGCGCCAGTTGATCAAATAAGTTGCAGTAGTCACTGCTTCTGCCCAGAACGACTTGAGTAACTTTGCACCGAACAACATGCATCTCGTTCTTTCCAGCAACGTCCGATTGTACCTCTCTGCCAATCCGTTCTGCTGAGGTATTCCAGCCACTGTCTTGTGCCTCGTAATATCGTGCTTCGAACAGTACCTCTCGAACTCTTTCGAGCAATACTCAAGGCCATTGTCAGTTCGCAACCACTTCACCTTCCTTCCAGTCTGATTTTCGATCAGCACTTTCCACTTCTTGAAGGTCTCTAAAGCATCACTCTTATTCTTCAAGATGTAGACCCACACCTTCCTTGAGTGATCATCAATGAGGCTCATGAAGTACCTCGATCCTCCATTCGAACTGACCCTTGAAGGTCCCCATAGATCTGAATGGATGTAGTCCAGAGTTCCTCGAGCTCTCTGTCGACCTACTCCGAACTTTACCCGGTGAGATTTCCCGTAAATGCAATTTTTACAGAAATCTAACTATCTGATATTATCCCCGAGCAATAGATCTTGCTTCGATAACTCCTGTAGCCCTCTCTCACTAATGTGATCGAGTCACCTATGCCACAATACTGACTTGTCAACCGTCACTATCGAAGCCCCCCCCGATCACCGTGCTCCCCATCAGAGTGTAAATACCATTCCTTCGAGCTCTTTTCATCAAGACCAGGGATCCTTTGCACACCTTCAAAGTTCCAGCTTCCACCTTGATCGTGTAACCCAGTTCGTCGAGCATCCCCAAAGAGATCAAATTTCTCTTAAGCTCAGGAACATACCTTACATCTCGAAGTACTCTTTCTGTATTATCGTGCATCTTAATCCTCACCGAACACATTCCAACCACCTTGCATGGTTTATTGTTACCCAGAAGAACACTCGAGTTCTCCTGCTCCTCGAACCCTTCGAGCCATGACTTATTAGGTGTCATGTGGAATGTGCAACCTGAATCCAATATCCATTCCCTCTCCGAGCGCTCATTCGAAATTACCAATGCCTCTCCAGAGTCATATTCATGCTCAGCAACTGCTACCTCCGCCTGTTGCTTCTGCTCCTGCTTCGTCTGCCTCTCTGGACAATCTCTTTTGATATGTCCCTTCTTTTGGCAGAGAAAGCACTTGACCTTTGGCTGTGATCCTGACTTGGGCCTCGACCTCGACCTTGAATTTTCCCTGTTGAAATTCCTCATCTCCGGTCTTCCTCGAGCCACTCTAGCCACCAAGCCTTCTCTATGAGAGTTCTCTCGCTCCTCGTTCTTCTCATTTAAATCCTTCGAACTTAGAGCAGACTGAACCTCATCCATGGTCAATGACTCTCTTCCATACATTAAGGCTTCCTTAAAATTCGAATAACTCTTTGGCAGCGCACTCAACAACATCAACGCCTGATCCTCATCACCTATCGCCACATCGATATTTGCCAGATCGAGGATCAACTTCTTGAACTCGTCGAGCTGATCGTTGACCGGTCTTCCCTCTTGCATCTTAAACGAATACAACGATTGTTTAAGATAGAGCCGATTCGCCAATGACTTCTTCATATATAAGGATTCCAGTTTGGTCTATACTTCTGCTGCCGTTTTCTCCTTTGACACCTTCCTCAGCACCATATCTCCGAGACTCAGAATCAGCGCACTGTGCGCCTTCGCCAGTGTATCTTTCTTCTGTTGCTCCGTCATCGTGTCAGGTAACCCAGCCTCTCCCTTCAAGGCACCGTCCAAGCCTTGCTGCACAAACAACGCTTGCATCTTTAACTTCCACAAACCGAAATCATTCGATCCCGTGAAGCGCTCCACCTCGAACTTGGTTGAACCCATCACCATCCTTCTCTATCCACGTTCACCGCACCAATTTATTGTGAATTGAAGCGATTGCAAACACAAATAACTAACAAAAAATAAATGACACAAATAATTATAGTGGTTCGAGCGTAAGCTCTACGTCCACTCTTCAAGCCTCCTTGGTGATGATATTATTATGGTGAAGAAAATACAAAGTATGACAATTACAATTGGTGGGGAGCAGGGTATTTATAGGGAGATATTCCTAAACACATAAGGAATATAAAACCTAGATATGTTAAGGTATATCTAAATCTAAATAGATTTATTCCTATATATCCAAATCCTATACTGATAAGGATAAATCTTGTTCAACAAGAAAACAAAATATACACCATATCTTTTCCATATCTATCTAACTCAATCAGCTCCTCGAGTTATATTGAGACTACTCCAACAGATATTATCATTTATTTTTAACAATCTTATAAGCTCTTTTTAAGGGTTTATTTTGATGCCAAATTAATGATAGCTTTTTTATAAATCTAAAACAATCTATTAAAACAAAACCTAAAAATTAATTACGTGTAACATATTTTCGTATTTTATTTATATTTTTGTAGGGCCGTGTAAATTGTAATGTACGACCATCTTGCATACTTCTTTAGATACTTATTATGATTTGTTCAGTTTTTATTGCGTTTTTTCATTTATTTGTTTTGGCTGTTCAGATTAATTATGACCAAACAAGAGAAAATAATTCATATATATTACATTTGGCCTTTTAATTTAATACAACTTTTGTTAATATTGTATATAAATTATAGACATCTAATAGCTTTGGTGATAAAATTCCCATTGAGATCTCATTATGCGGAGATGAAAAAGTAAAATAAAAAACTTCACCACATGACTTCCATCTCTCGTGTTCCACATAAGTATGTCGAAATAAAGTTAAAAGATGTTAATTTAGTCTCAAATATGTGTGTTGAGTTAAAATGTAAGTTAGGATTATAATATTTTGGCTCTAAATTTTTTTTAACTGAATGACTGAGGACAAAATAGCCTATGACACAACAGCATCAAGCCCAACATATTGGCCCGACTAATCCGATTATATTTGTTAGTATTTTTTCAATAATTATATAATCAAAATGAACTTTTAGTACTTAAAACCAATTTTCTTGATTGATTAAGTTATATAATTGTATAATATATAAATATATATATAGAGAGAGAGTTTATAATAGATAGTTAATTTCTTAAAATTTATTTGATAATGAAATTTAAATATATTTAAATATTGATGAAATAATAATAAAATTTTTACATTTTAATTTATGAATATATAATGACTTTGATTTTTTTAAGGATTAAATGAATATTGTGTTTTAGTTGTTGCTTGATTGTGTTTTATTCATTTCTTGTTTGTATATCAACCATTAATTTTTTTAGATTTGATGGACATGATTCATTCTTTTTTCTCATAGATGAATTTTTTTCCACATGGTTGATATACAGATTTAAAAAAAAATTGTCCTGTAAGAAAGAATGAATCTTATCCATTAGATCTAAATAAATCAACGGTTGATATACAATCAAGCAACAACTAAAACACAATCGAGCAATCGCTTGATTGTATTTTAGTTGTTGCTTGATTAATATGATGCTTGATTGTGTTACAGTTGCTGCTTGATTGTATATCAACCATTGATTTACTGAGATCTAATGGATCAAATTCATTCTTTTTTCTCACATAAGATTTTTTCTGACCTGATCCGCTCCACATATATATATATATATATATATAGAGAGAGAGAGAGAGAGATGAGATCAAGTAAAAAAATCCCCTTGTGAGAAAAAAAGAATGAATCATATCCATTAGATCTAAATAAATTATGGTTGATATGCAATCAAGCAACAACTAAAACACAATCAAGCAATTGCTTGATTGTGTTTCACTTGTTACTTGATTTTATATCAACCATTGATTTATTTAAATCTAACATATAAGATTGGGACTTTTTTTTACCTGATCCGTTAATATATATATATATAGGAGTGGATCACATACTAAAAATTAATTTGTACTAAATAGGAATGAATCTACACCACTCATCTAAAAAAATCAGTGGTTTCAGTGGTTGAGATTAAAACTTTTTTCCAGATTTCATGCTTTTTTTGCTTTATAAATCATGCTTAATCGAATTAAGCGTGATTTATAAAGCAATTAAAAACGAACGATTGATAAAATCAATTCAATGACTGAGATTCATTCCTATTTAGTATAAACTTTAATTTTAGTACTTGAGTGTATATATATATATATGTTGGATTTGATATAGTTCATAGATATTTTTGAAAAAGAAATCATATTAAATATGTTAGGTGAAATGTAATTTAAATTAATTTTGCCCCATCAATGACTATAAACAATTCTGATGGTATCTAGATAGTCGAACATGAAATGGACGTGGGAGGCGGCAACTACAGAATGTGTATGCTTGGACGTCTTGCTTATCTCAATATTAATCACATTTACTTTTATTTATTAATAGAAAAAGATAATGATAATAATTAACGATAATGATAATGATGTTCATGATAATAATCTATAATCTACTATCATTAATGTAAAATTAGAGTAGACAACTCTTAGCCAAGCCAAAAAATGAAAATCAGTACTTTAAGTGGTTTTCAAGTAGCCCCTAGGTGAGATATGATTTTTATTAATATATTTTTAAATTGAAATTTGAACAATTTTATTTTTGTATCTTAATGTTATATATTTAAAATAAATTAACCGGCAAAGCATTGTCTAAAAACTGCCTACCAACCACCTAGATTGTCTAAGTGTTAATCTTACCCGTATGCCTGACTAGCGCCTAACAAATTTTAAAATCATATTTACTGTGTTATTGAAGCACATAATAATAGTAATTATCTTGAAACATGAATAATTCCTCAAGTAATTATATATTATAGAAGCATATATTACTCCAATTTAGTAAATGATATTATTCACAATATTGCAGTAAGTTAGTACAATTTTTATGTTTGTCAATACTATTGAGATATTATAATAATAAATTCTTCAATGTTCTTCATAACTTTTCTTTTATACTTAAAACATTTTAAAACTAAATAATAAATATTTTATTCGCACAACGTGTGTGTAAATCTAGTACTACTTCCATCCCAAGTGAATTGTAACACTTTTTTTTATCAGCCCGGGAATTAAGGACGTGAATGAAAATAGATTTAATATTTTATTATTAAATATTAAAAAATTATTATTTTTAAAAATATAACAATTGAGTCGTCACACCTAATTTGATAAATGTAATAATTTGGACGGATTGGGAAATACTAAATTAGAGTAGTCCTTTTAGGTAGCAGTGGTAAAAAAATTCCGCCCAAATCATTAAAAAAGCTGTCAATTCCATGCAACATGTTCATAAATTCACCCACAACTGCAGTTAATCCACGTCATCCGAATTGTTCAGCACAATTTCAGTAAAAAATTCTTTTCTCCATTAAAAAGAGGGATTTTTTATAAATCGACATGTATTTCAACTTTCAAAATTTAATTCAATTTTCACGTCATAAATTAACTATATATCTACCCCATTGTACAACCAAAATTCATTTATCTCATAAGCATTATCATTTCATTCGTAAGATGAAATATAAAAATGTTAAAAGTCTTGACATTTATTCAAAGATGTATAGTATCAAAGCATATATATTAAAGTAGTTAATAAGTTCATATAAGTATTTCAAAAGATTAGTAATATAATAATCATAAATTGTAAAAAATAAAAGTGAGTTATAATTATAAATTATTATGAGAAGGTGTTAATGAAAAAATTTATGCCTATCTTGCACCTATCGAAGATATATTTAGATATTTATTTTATATTGTTCATATCTTTTCGATTTTGTATTTCCCTAATCTTATGTTTCTCTGGTATCTATATATACCAAGGTATGTAATCTATTTTATGTGGTGGATAAATTCATTCAATTACACGGTATTATGCCAAACTTGCTTAAACCCTAAATTATGTCTCTCTCTCTTGCCGAAGTCTAGGACTGGTTCGATTAAATCGATCCAAAATACAAATTAGGAGTAAAATATTTTAACCTGAGTAAAATCTAGTCTGAATAGCCTGCCCGACAGGCTTAGTCCGAAACCGAGGGATTGATCCAAATAACCTAATTAAGTTATTATTAATATTTTTTCATAATTATATACTCCCTCCGTCCCGGCTGAATTGTCCCAGTGGCTTTGGGCACAATAACCAAGGAGTGTGAGTGTAAAGTAAGTGGAGTGAAATTAATATTTTATTGTTGAGTGTGAAAAAATTGCCTTTTTAAGTAATGGGACAATTGAGGTGGGACGGATGAAAAAGGAAAGTGGGACAATTGAGGTGGGACGGAGGGAGTACTAAAATCTATTTTAAATATTTAAGATCATATTTTTTAATTATGTTTCAATTTATAAAGTTGTATATAGTTAAAGTATCTTATAAAATATTAAAAAAATGAAATTTATTGTCCCTACATACTAGCCTGAAAATCAAACTATTGGCTTAATGTCAAGATTATTAGTTAAAAAAAATCCTAGTTCTAAACAACCCGGAAAACTAGCCAAAAACCAGACGTACTAATTTGATTAACATCTCTAACTAGATGAAACCATAATATGAATATTATATTGTTTATAAATTCTCACATTAGAGAAACAAATTTTCTAAAATCTAAGAGATGAGCTAAAAAGCCAATACAGTCGGTGCGAAATCGTAAATCCAAAGAAAAATACGTGTAAAGATTCAATGGATGGAGCCTCGCCTAATCCATCAAAATCTACCAGAAACAATGTTGTGAGAAATTAGACAATTTGATGATTTATTTTGACTAATTAGTTATCGTCGACATTAGAAAGAGTATTTATCAACTGATGTGAGGTCTCAAGCTTAAGGTTGTTGGACCACGACACTGTAATGATTTATTTATATATTATGGATAAATATATAATTTAAATAATTTATAAGACTTTCAAACCTATTAAATTGATATTTCTAAAGTTTGAGCTCCAAACCTCGATAAATTCGACTCAATATATATATACTAATCGGTTGTAAATTCTTTTCAAAGCTGATTCCAAATTGTTCAAGAACTAGCTAGTGAAAATACTTAATTTCTTTGTAAATATTTTCTCTGTCTCAATTATATGGTACAAATTAATTTAATAAGGGAAGGTCTCAGGTTAAGCATACTTAAACGGTTTCGGCGGGTTTTATCCATTAACTCAAGTCAAATCCATCTAACATACCCTAATTGGGGATTAATAAACTCTATTTAGGATGGGTGAACCCATTTGGGTATGGATAAAACCCGCCTAAACCGTTTAAGCGTGCCTAACGCAAGTTTTTGTCATCTAATATATATGTCAAAAATTAGTAAATAATATATTTAAATATATTTCCAATATTACCTTTTTATTTAATAAAAAAGTAGATGAAAAGTAATTAATGATCTCTCTTTTTAATAAAATTGTTTTTAATATTTTCATTCTTCTAAACTTTGACTACTTTATTAATTATTTTTTATGTTCAAGATTATTTAATGATGAATTTATAAATTACTGTAAAAAATAATACAAAATAAGAAACTCGAAGCATATTAAAAAAATATGAAGTATATCAAGGTCATCTTCATAGTTGGGGTAAATATAATAGTAAAAATATGATGAATACAATGGGATGGGAATGTTCGATGAATATGAGATATAAGATTCTCTCCATTATTTCATTATAAATGTGTATATAAACAACATTTCTTAACATGAAAAAAAAAGTTTTTATAATATTTAAAATAGTATTTGACTTAATTTAAAAAAAAATAAGTATTTGACTTTATGCTGGAAAGATAATGGGATCCCATAAACATGAAAGGTTTTCTATGGCGGTGGTTAAATATTAGGGAATAACTAATTCAAACTCAATCAATATATTTATATATTAAATGAGTAAAATAGGTTATTTTAAGCAGAAACAATTAGTTTCAGCAATTATGGGTATATCTAATAGGTTTGTTTATGATTTCAGAAGAATATTAATGGAAAATTTTTGTTGATCCCAAAATACAAAATACAAAATAATGTAGTGAAAGTTTTAAGTGTGAATGAGCCCAACTGGTGATTACTCAGTCTATTGACTTTGAAAATTGTTTAATTAGCAAATTTCTTAAGGTTAACTTTTTTGAATATATACTCCAAGAACTTGATTAGTTGTTGGGTTTTAAACGAGCTAGCATGAAAGATAAAACTTATAAGAAAAGACATAGTAGGATATTAAAATGGTTAGGATGTTAAAAGATCCAACGTCCACTCTTCAACAGATAAGATTGAAAATTGTTGGTCCCGAGATCATAATAGTTTTGGATACAACGGAAGTATTAAAATGATTGCACTTCTGAAAACTGAAACTCAGTTTTCAGTTTTTCAGTTTCCAAAAACTTAATTTAGCTCAAAATTGAATTCTGGTAGTCTTAAGTTTTAGTCCAATAATATACACATCAATACTTAGAAAGTATCGAAGGTTTCAAATAAGCTTGAAAACTTAACTTGCAGGAATTTAAATAAAGTAGTAAAATGACTTAGGATATTTATGGTGGTTCGGAGCCTTAAGTCTTACGTCCACTCTTCGAAACTTAATCCGGGAATTCACTAAGTAACATGTTACAAAGCTTCTCACGATCTATAACTAGCCCGTCGGATGCCAATGTCCTTCGACCTGCTAGGTCACTCGCCCAAAAACTTGGTCGCCTGCTTCCTTCTTTAGTTTGAAGTGAAGACACACCTCGCAACCTCCAAAACTGGAATGTTGGATGTTTACTGTTCTTCCTAGAACTTTAGTGGTCGGCGAAGCCCGTGATAATCAGTATTCTGGAATGGAACATTAACTGTTGTGTTTATTACTTGAAAAGTAATAAACACCAAATGATTAGCTTTAGCTTAGAAAGCTTAAGCCTCGTGTTCAGACAACACGGTGAGTTCAGAGAACTTTTGAGCTTTTAGTTTGACTGATTTTTACTTATTTTCACGCGAGTTTCAGGTGTTAATTTTTGTTGAAGTGGCCTGCTATTTATAGACAGATGTGTTGATCATTTGAATTATGTCCGTTAGAGACAGAAACTCATCCGTTAGAGACAAGATAATATCGTCCAATCATAGCCCATTCTTTGTTTGTTGTAGCAGCCTGCTCTTTGCTCTGCTTTTGACTTTGACAGTGTACTTTTCACCTGCTCTTGCCAGACCGAGTTTCAGTTCGAGGAATTGGAAATTGAAATTTCTCGTACATGATTGTTGGTCGACACTTTAAGGAATCTTGAATATAACTTTGAGTTCCACTCGGATTCCTTTTGTCTTCTCTCTTTTCACGTGCTCTTTAAACTTTGAAACTAAAATTGAAATCCTCCTGATTTCAAGTTTTAAGTTTTAGAAATCCTTCAGTGAAAAGTCAGTTTCCAGAAACTGACTTTCTGGCCTTTTCAAGTTTCAAGTTCCGAAACTTGATTTCTTCACTTTAAGTTCTGAAACTTGATTTCTTCACTTTAACTTCTGAAACTTGATTTCAACATCTCAAGCTCTGAAACTTGATTTTTGACTTCTTGATCTTCAGCTTCCACTTTATAGTTTTTATTACAACTTAATATATCCTATACAAGGATTACATGTAGAAACTTACTAGAAACTTAAAACTAGTTTTGACACACCAAAACATCAAATAAAGGGTTTCCCAGTTTCCCAGTTTCTAACAATTTCCCCCTTTTTGGTGTTGTCAAAATCACTTATTCTAAAAGTCAGGAAAGAGGAAAATTGACGTACTGAGTTTACAATGACACTACTCAGAAACATCATTTCCTCTTCTAACCAACTCTTTTTTATCTTCCCCTTGAATTGGAGAGATATTGCTCGTTAATAATCAAAATAAAGTGAATTAGACTGTTGATCACACTAGAACATGTGAATCCAGCCAGGTTAAAATCATAACATAAGAGTGAGAGAGAGACAATGAGAGTTTGTCTTCGATCCAATTTTCAGTTTCTCATTAAATGTGGAATATTACAAGTACATCAAAAACTGAAAACTAGAAAGCAAAAAAGTTTCAAAAACTTAAACTCATGGAGTGCTCGGATGGCTTAGGATCTGCAAGTTTTTGAGCCAATTCCATCATAGCCTGAAATTGAGCCTCTCTTCTCTGCTCTTCGACCTCTTCTCTCTGTCTCCTCTCTGCTTATTCGGCTTCACGCCTCTTCTTCTCCTCTTTTCTGCCAGCTTCCCCCTTTTTGGCAACATCAAAAAGTGAAGCCACAATCTGTTTGATAAAAGAGACAGTTTTAAGAGTTTCAGCATCCTTCTTCTCTTTTTCTTCAAGCTTAGCTTTAACTTCTTGTGTCTCCTGTCTTATTGCTTCACGTTGGGATTGAACATAGTGCTTCACTTCAGCAATGAGGGCAGACTGAGAAGCAGAATTTACTCCTCGTTTCTCAGATCAGTCGATCACCACAACTCCCAAAATATGGTTTGCTGTGTGCAACATATGATCTTATGGTGTGTTGAGATCTAAGGAACTGAGGCCTATTTATAGGAAAATACTGGACTTCTATTGGGCCTGAGTTTTATGGGCCAGACCAGGGACCAGATGCAAATAGAAAATAAGGCCTATCAATTAATTAATTATCATATGCAACCCAGAATATAATTAATTAATTAATATTGATTCATTCCACCAGAGAATCAATATTGTCCTACCTATTTGCTACCACGTTTTGAGGTACGGGTTGCATGGGCTCGGTTTATCCCCACATTTAAGGTTACAGACATTCGTTAATTAATTTAAGCTCTGACAAGCTATTTAATTAATTAACATCTTATATTTCTGAGTCAATCCACTCAAACCTTTTCACTTATGCTTGAACTTAATCAGCCTGGAGGACTTTAGCATAACGAACCTTTTGAGCTGCTCAGGGAATGTCACCATCCTATACTGGATGTGGTTACCTAATTCCAGTACCAGAAAGTCATACATAGAAATCTATCACCCAAGATACAGATATACAAGTTCAACTAGAGCCTTTCACTGCAACTCAAAGTGATACACAATCTGCATATACTTCCGTACCTTCATTTAGGTTTAGGATCTCATCAAGCCATAAAGATATGGATGCTTTTAATGTCAGATAAAAGAATCGATCTCAACTTAGGTCCTTATCAATGTGTGCCCCACACCAGCATACCAAGTCATCCAAGATAAGATGCTTATTACCGCATATGCTACAGCCTACACCGACAATTTATCCTGGAACTGTCTCAGCTGTGATATTTATATCTCGCAAGGTCAAACGATCCATACGATTGATAACTGCAGTAAAGCGGTTAAGCAAATAAATTTAGAAACCCAAAGGTATGTCGAACCCACAGGGATAGTGCGACGAAATCATCTCATGTACTGGCATAGTTTATCTATTCTTTGTTTGAGCAAATCCAAATTTGAATAGGGTTTTTGTTTTGAAAAACAGAAATAACTTTTGGAATAAAATTCAATAATAAAAAGCACAGATTCTAGGGAAATCAACCAATCCAATCCAACATGCATAAACAATCAATCCAAACCCAAAATAATTATTAAGGTGGGAAATCTGTTAAATTGGAATTAATTCATTTGTTGGGCAATTAAAACCTAGATTACTAGAAAGTGAATTTTACCTCTCGGCCTCAATAACACAAACTAGTCAATCTCAATAAAGATACAGATTTGAAAACCCTACAACTAATTCTTCTTTTTGAGACAGAAAACAGTTGTATCAAAATTCTATTTTCCTATTATTAATTATCTCCTCTCGGTCTCAAATTAATAACTATAAACCTAATCCAATTTTCATCTCTCGATCCTTCAATTGAAAATAGATTTTAAAATCAAAACCATAGAATTTGAACCAATTAATTAGGGTTTGGAATTAATCGAATTAACACATGCCAAAAAGGATGGAGAAAACCCTAGAACCTGTTAAGGGTTCTAGCCTAACATAATTGAAACAAACATTGCAAAAGATGTAAAGAAACTTACTTGAATCATTAAAACAATAGGAATCTTGAAGTACTTGAATCCAATTGCAACAATAAAATAAAGAGTACTAGGAATTAAAAGAGTTTAATGCTAAAGAGTGCTGAAAATAATGTGGAAAAAACTGAAACTAAAGGTAAAAGGTTCTTAATTTTCGAGCCTAAGAAGTCTTATTTATAGGGGGAGAAATTATATCTTCAAAAGGTAATGATTTGGGAAGGAAAAATCTCCAAACTGGGCCAAAAACTGCCTTTCCGGGACGCGTGTCGCTCGACACAGTTCCTGTCGGTCGACAGGATTTCATTTCGGTCGACACAAATAGTGTCGCTCGACACAGAAACATTCCTCTGCGCAGTCTCACGGTTTTGGCCATAACTTTCGCTCCCGAACTCCGATTGATCCGATTCCAGTTGCGTTGGAAAGCTAACTCAAAGATCTTTCCATCCATGTGCTCAAATAGCTCAGATTCCATCTGTGGAAGAAGTAGTGACTGTTCCTTTGAACATCTGCTGCTTTCGGTACGGGTTTTCATTGGATTTGGCCTAAAACCTGCAAAATATTACCATGACAAGCATAATATCCCCTATAAACACTTCATGCTCGATTATTAACTAAAAACTTAAGTAAATGCAATAAAACAATAAGAAAACGACGTGATAAGTGAGGCAAAATACGAGCTTATCAACGATCTTCCTTGATCTACTACAAACCGTATGATCTCCCTATCAACGAGATAAGAGGATAATTGCTTTTGCGACAGATGTTTGTTAATTCAGACAGGAGATTAATATACAACATTTATGATTCCCAGTATATTAACCAATTGACCTTGTACATAATATACCAGTCATAATGCTTTCAGTATATAAATCCATCATAAATAGTGAATGCTGACTCCTTCAGCATTCTGTTATCGCTTTACTGCTGACTGCTGAACAAATACTCCTAGCAGTCTTTTCTTTCAGCATATGATTGCTAGAACTTTAGCAATCATTCTTCTTAACACTTTGTCTGTTATCTCCATAGCAGTCATTTTGTCTGCTGACTTCTCTAGCAATCTGCTTCACTGCTGAGAACGTTCCTAGCATCCAGAATTCCAAAGTCTTCGTTTCAACTGCTGACTCCTCAGCAATCTCCCGCAAGCACTTCTAATCTATTACAACTCGAAATATTTCCTAAACAGGACTTTACATAGAGTTGCTAGACTATCTAGATTTTAGCAATGATCGACCTAGCTAACTAAGGCTTTGATTCAACAAAACCTTTACAATTTGATCCTAAAGGGAGATTTACAACATAAATCATGGAATATTTTCCTAACACTTAAATTATTCGGGTTTTTAGTTTATGATTTTTCATTTAACTTCGATTTTGAATATTTATTTATCTGCAAAATATTCATACGTTTGAAACAATATGTTCGGGATTAGTTACACCTATTGATTTAAACTATTGTCTATTTAGGATTGATGCATGTTGGGTGTTGTTGATTCTAATATTCGTAGACAATGAATTGATATTCGTCGTGCTGGGTGATTAGTTTTAATTCGGTATATAAATAGTCTAATTCAATTATCTATGTTGGGTAGATGAAAGAGTTAGGATTAATTTGAGTACGCAGAGTTAAGAATTAATGTTAGGTATTACTGTTGTAATCCCACCTTAATTTGATGTTTTGATGTGTCAAAATTATATACCAAAGTATAGGCTCTAGAGTATTAACTCATGTAATCTTTGTATAGGATAATCGAATTGTAATAGTCTAGGAAGAAGGAAATCATCAAAACTGTGGAACAGTTTTGAAGAAGACATCATTCTAACGAGATAGTTGTCGACAAACGAGGCGAAGACAAACAAAGCTGATCAAAGTCACAAAAACTTCGCAGACAGTTTGTTTACTGCCAATGTCTGAACACTCAAAGAAAAACTGTTGAGAGGCGCTCACGGTTTTCAAGTCAAGACAGTTTCGCGTCCAAGAATGCGTACGAGGCTAGTGTCGAGCAGTTGCAAAAGACCGTTGAGGAAGTCAAAAAGAAAAGACAGAAAATACTCAGTTGCGACTGGTGTACAACATTGTTTGAACGTTTGACACATCAAGTACAAGCTACTCTGAAAAGTAGGTCGACGCAGCAGAGATATCAGAGGAGAAAGCGACCGTGTACAGAAAAGAATGGACGATGATTGGACATTCTTCTCTATGTCTCTACCGGCTAGTTTATGGGTCCTCACCTATAAATAGCAGGAACTACAGAGACAAAAAAACCTTCGCAAAAATCTTGTGCCAAACCTCTGAGCAATCTCGCACATTTGAATCTCCGACACACCAGCCTCTCCACAGAAGTTAAAGCTCAAGGCATTAAACACTTTCAAGAGAGAAGGCATTAACATCGTGGTTCATTTATTGAACACGAAGCATTCATTGCTTATAGAATCTTTGGAGATTCACCGTGTTACCCTGGGTACACGAGAATTGAGTCAGCTGACTTAATCTACTACTTTGGTGTTCTTATTCTACGAATAAGAACATAGCAGCCTGCTCTTGCAAAGGAAGAGTAGGTTATCACGGGCAACGGGCAACGGCCAACCTGCGAAAGTTCTGGGAAGAACTCAACCATCCAACCTACCGAAGGAGGAAAAGAGAGGTTTGTCCTCAGTCCAACTTCGAGCCAGTCCACAGAGAAGACGCAGAGCCTTCGATGGACTGAAGAAGGAGTGAAGTACAGCTACCTGGGCGAGTGATCCTTTGTGTTGTGGACGGAGGTCTCTACAACAACTGACTATAGATCGTGAGGAGTGTATTTTCATTACTTAGTGAATTACCGGATCTGATATCCAAAGAGTGGACGTAGGACTTAAGGCTCTGAACTACTATAAAATATCATGTGTCGTTTACAGTTTTCCTTCTTTACGCACTTTACAGTTTTCTAGTATAGCTTAAACTGCATAAATTGTTAACTGTCTGCAACTGCAAAACTGTTAAAACAAGCTGCTGGCTAATGTGAATAGAACTGCTAAAATTGCTAAATAAAACGGTGTCGATTGTTAGCTAAACTGTTTAAGTTAGAGTGCAAGTTCTCGATTTTTTATACTTCCGCTGCACGTTATACACTCTCTAATCTGGGACCATCAATTAATATATTCAAATAAATCGAAGTTAGGATTTAAGGCAATCGATGATAAATTTATAATTTTACATGTGAAACTTCCTTCGGCTAGATTTGTCCTTAATCCGTGAATTCACCATTTTATTGTTTTCTTTAGTTTAAATATGGAAATCCAAATCCCCCCCCCCCCAAAAAAAATTTAATTGCTTTTATTTTATTTTATTTTTTGAATTTATTTAATACTGTTTCTTTGTGGATTCGACCCTGCTCACCGCTTTACAAGTATTTATTTCAACAAGTTTATTTTTGAAGGCCTCGACACGTCTGTCATCTTACATTACTTTGTAAGCAATTCACATCCCCTTGAAAATATAGATTTATTTTAAACATGCATTCAAATTTTTTGATACGTTCATCTCTAAAAAAATATCTTTATTAAAATTTAAGAACTTTAAATACTTAAGGAAAAAGTGGAAATATTTTTAAATACCCATTTTAATAAAGCACATATAAAAAATACTCACTTCTTAAAACACATATCAAAAATACCTAAAAGTACAAAATTTTACATGGGAAAGTGAGTTTTGCCAAATTTGATTCAATCATTGTTTACATGATAATGATGTGATTACTTAAAATAGATTTTGTAATTAAGATATTAGTTTCAAATATAAAAAATTTTGAAAATTCATATTATGTAATTTTAGTCGGGGTCTGTTTCGGTCAAACTTGTGAAACATACCGAAACTGACCCAAATATAGGGGCACCAGACATGGAACAGATCGGAACCGATCCGGATCAGACCAAATATCGACCCGGTTGTATCTGGTCTGATCCGGATCGATTTCGGTCTGTTCCATGTTTTTTTTTCATATGAAAAATTAAGCATATGAA
Source organism: Plectranthus barbatus (assembly GCA_026898455.1). Taxonomy (NCBI): domain Eukaryota; kingdom Viridiplantae; phylum Streptophyta; class Magnoliopsida; order Lamiales; family Lamiaceae; genus Plectranthus; species Plectranthus barbatus. The sequence goes on along the minus strand of JAPKLW010001641.1, from coordinate 114,095 downwards.
AAAAAAACATGGAATAGACCGGGTCGGTATCTGGTCTGATCCGGGTCGGTTCCGGTCTGTTCTATGTCTAGTGCCCCTATATTTGGGTCGGTTCCGGTTTGTTTCACGAGTTTGACCCGAAAAGACCGAAACAGACCCGGACTGAAATTACATAATATGAATTTTCAAATTTTTTATATCTGAAACTAATATCTTAATTACAAAATCTATTTTAAGTAATCATATCATTATCATGTAAACAATGATTGAATCAAATTTGGCAAAACCCACTTCCCCATGTAAAATTTTGTACTTTTGAGTTTTTTTTATATGTGTTATAAAAAGTGGATATTTTTTATATGTGTAGTAGGGTAAATGGGTATTTTGAATTTCTACCTCTAAGGAAAATCTATATATTATATTAAGCAGAATAGTAAAACATATGTGTTCCCGCTAAAATATTTTCATCATTTTTTTATTTTTATTTTTATTATTTTTTATTTTTTATTTGTTCTATTATAAAATAAATATATAATAAATAATAATAATATAACAAATCATTTTTTTAAAATATTATCTCACTAATTTATTATATTTTAAAATAACATAAATATAATATCCTTTTATGGAATAATATTTAAATCAAATCTCACAAACTTTGTGATTGAGATATTACTTTTTTTTATATAAAATTTATCGATATTGTTTGATTATTAATATATAAAATAATTTATATTATATAATATTCATGAATAAAAATTAAATATATTCAAAAAGAAACTCTAAAAATGTTAGCATATATAACTTTGTTAATTATATCTTAATATCATAAAATAAGATATTATATATTTAATTCGCGTACAGTGTCGGTGTAGTAGCCATCACATCACTTTTACTTAAAATATTTTATATTATAACATATACATATATATTAATAAACAATAATAACATTTTCAGCAAACTATGTATCATTTTTTAGTAAATTACATTTTCACTATTTTATCTTAGATTTTACTTTAAAACAATACAAGTATAATGCTAAAAAATAATACAAATATAAAATTTTGATAGGTTGATTTTGTAAAATAAATTCTTATTTTTATAAGTTTTGTGTTTTATTTACTTGCCTTGGTTTTTATCAAATTTATATATATAGCTGAATGTACAATATAAAAAAATTATATGATAATTTTAAGACACGTGTGCAAATCTAATTAAGTGTACATAATAAAATATACATTATTTTGCTAAAAACTAAAATAAATGAATAAATTAAAAATAATTATATTTTAAAATGTTATATTTAGTGATAAACAAAATCTCGAATTATAGCATTAAAACAACATATGGTAGAAACAAAACATCCACCGCAACCTGTATAAAATACATGTATTCCTTTATGAATATTTTTGTACAAACAATGTTTGTAATTTCTATTGTAATGAGACAAGAAATGGAAGCTTCATTGTGTATGTGTAACCTATAACTACAATAATGACCTACAATAAAAATATCTATGTTATCAATCAATCTTTATCATAAAAATGGCAAACGAACACCAAACAATGTGATTTGCAGTAAGAGGAATATAACTATGCTCAACACCATATTGCAAGGCTCGTAACGTGATGAGCCGTTGCTGCCAAACTGTCCGGCATTGACAAACTCCGTCGTACCTGTGTTACTCGTAGATACGTTTACAGACGAGGCGCCTGCATGAGGGAGTTAGGGATGGATACAGAGATTAGGTGAAGAAGAATATGATATTGACATACAAAACACAAAAAGAGTATTGATTAGTAGTTCAAAATGAGGATGGAAACCAAACTTACAGTCATAGTTTGCCCATCCAATTCTCTGGCCAGCCAAATCGTACACAACAATTTTATCTTTCAACACAAGGTCTGCACAGGTGATCGATAATTTTGTAAGATCGTAATCTTGTGTTTAACGTTGTCAATACATTCATGTCTGAACATAGGATGTGCTTATGTATTGGCAATAAGAATTTATTTGGATGAGTTGAAGAATATATTTTCAGACAGATTTCCGAGTAGTAAGCTCTGATATGCTTCATACCTCCTAAAATTGTTATTCCTTTGCTCTGGATTTTCTGAAAGCCAATGCACCATACAGCAGCACCACCCTACACGAAAAAACATCGCACATTACCCAATAATAAGTTAACCATCAAGAAACACAAGATGAAACCATGTCAACTGCATATTGACCCAACATTGGATCTTCTAAAGAAATTTGTAGTATAGCCTCAAACAGTAGTATTTGTGTTCTAAGTTTCATGCTTTTCGTATTCCACTTCTTTTTCATCACCCCACAATCCAATGTACATAACAAGTGTCACATGATGCAGTTAATCATAAGAGGATATGAAAACATAGACTTACAATGGAGTTCTGCTGCAAAAGATAATCCTGAGGCCTCAACAACATTGAAACACCACCAGCAAAGTTTAAACTAACTTGAGGAAAAATATCGGAGATACTAGAGAGAAACGATAAGGAAAAAGTGAGACACAGTATACTAATATCTATGGAAAGATAACGTAAATAAGAAGAATGAAATGAAGGATAGAAACCTGGAAGTGGTTAGATAGCACTGGTTCCCCTTGTTAAAAAGAGGGCGCACTGATTGTGAAACGGTTTGCATAATCTGCAGAGCAAATCTGCTCTCAGGCATGCTCATGTTCGTATGGAAAGAAATAGAAGAAATGAAACTATTGATCTTTCGAAATGCATGGATAGCCAGTGATTGTTAACTTAGAAAGAAGAATACAATCTCCGGCTACTTACTGCATTAACGAATGGATCATAAGCCTCTTCTGCAAGGTATGCCAGTGTTGTTCCTGAATCGATTATTGTTCCTCCGTTGCTTGTTGTTGCAAATGCAGATGAATCAATGGCTAATGCTTGTCCATTCACAGAGATACTTTGTAGATTTACATTGTAATGTGGCCTACAAGATTTGGAAGCAGAAAGAATCACTCAAAACATCATTGTAAGGCTCACCAACAAACATATCAAATGAGCATATATTTTCCTCGGAACTTAGACATATGCAGCCATTTTATCCATAAAATATATCTACAGCGCTTCACAACAAAAGAGAAGACAAAAATAAAATACAATTTAAAGCATGAACTTGATCCTTTTTCACTCTTATAATAACATGGGAGGATTTCCCATGCAAAGAAATAGGAGAAACGACCCCTACATTTAATTAGCTAATCATAGAACTTCAATAAGTAATGATGATTTTCCTGCTGGTATTCAAAAGGATGAAACTTCAATCTAACTTAGTTGACCCCAACTACGTCTCTCCCCTATATAGACAGGATTTAAGAATAATCTAAATGGCTAATCTACGGTGGAAGTTCATGAACTTAAATGATATAGATTGTCATATTGTAACCCTCTAGCTAGCAAAACCACGATTATAATCTAGATAATTACTTTAACTCTCTCGCCAATCATGGAATTTAGAACTCATGTCAAAGTTTTCAGCTTGAACTTTCGATTGGAAGGTCGGATGGCTATAACTTTAAGGTGTAACATAAAAACAGAGATTAAAGATTCCTAAAGCGACTTAAAAAAACATTTTTCCTCCTAGCCGATGAGATATAAGATTTGAGTATCCTGTCCATTCACACGTCACAATTCAGTCTACAACGCCTCATTAACAAATCTCAACATTGAGGAATCACATTCAAAAGCCTACTTTGAATACTTGTATTTCAGAAGCCCACCAAATTTTTGATTCATAACATAAAGCAAACAGTTCATACAAGACCAGTCGTCATGTTTTCCTAATGAAAAATGACAGAATGAAAAAGTGACTAGTTTTGTAGTAGTTGAGCAGGATGATACGTACTGTGATGGGACAAGCGGCGTGTAAACTAAATTTGGCTCCACAATCTGGCCGAGCACCAAAATACCTCCACCACCAGTTCCTCCATTCAGGCAATGAGAAAAAGCATTTGGTGTAATACCTTGTGAAGAAAGTTGTGCAATCACAGACAAGCCTTGCTGACCAAAACCAAATATACCATCAACTGCTCTATCGGGTTTGGTAAGATCTCCAGTCTGCGATGTGCTACAGCTGTGTTCGAAATAGACAAAGCACGCCTCTACATCAATACAACAATAAAACAACAATAATCAATTGCAGATCAATCAGAACTCACCCAAAAACAACAGATGCTGAAGAATTAGAAGTCACCGAATTCCCAACAACTGTGTCAAGAAACATGTAGTCTGATACATAATATCCTGATGTGCCACTACCATCACCATATTGGAAGGTGTATCCACACTGATTCTGACTAGCACATAGAGAGTCAGCAGACTGCTCTCCGACAACACACCTTTGGTCCGAACACGATATTAGACCCGCAGTCGATGAGCTGGATGGATCGAAAAACTCAAGTTCTATCTGTTAAAAGCCAACAATCTTGATTGCAATTGCATCCCATGAACTATTTTTTTCCAAAATAACATCTAAAGATGAATTTGTAAATGCAAACACACAAATGGATTTACCTGGAGGCCGCTGGAAGTGGGGCAACCAGAACAAGGAGTGCAACTGACCCAGAGAACATCACTTCCAGTATCTATCTGTACATAAAACTCTTTTTGGGGATTTCCCAATTTAACTCTTGTAAAATATAGCCTACAATTACAAGAACGCAAAACATCAAGAATTGGTACAAGTTAAAGCCTCAAAATCAAGAACTTCTCAAATCTGTTCCGGTCAGTAAATTCAGTCTAACTATACACAATCCCATTTCGTGGGTTACTCGCACAACAACCAAATTAAACATGCTAAGAATCAAAGATTAGACAACTCATACAAACCCATCAAGAAATGATCAAACATAAAAAAGTTAAAATGAGACTTTAGACCCAGATTACCCATGCCACCGCAAAAATGTTAGAAGGATTCAATCTTTGACTTCACAACACAAATCCACATGAAATGCTCAAATAAAATTCAAACATGTAAGTAGAGAATATAAATAATTAGATATATACCCTACAAGATAAGGATCATAGGTGCCTTGAACAGGGAAATCAACGACACCAACGGGGCGTTGCTGCAAGATTCTGCCGTGTCTGGCGCGGTCACGGTCTCTGAGAACACTCAGCTCCACTCCTTCATGATTCGCCTTCTCTAAAGTCCACGTCACGCCACCAACCACTGCCACTGACACTACCATGAAAATCGCCGCCGCAATCGGAATATTCACCGGCGACATTTTCAACCCACGAAAAGGCCTCTCTTCAGGATTTCTTGTTACTTCTTGCCTTCCCTTCCAGTCTAAGCAACGCTGCGGCTGAATGTTACAAGAATATTTTAATGATATTTATCTCTCTACATATACATCATGTGGTTTGTGTGTGTGTGAGAGAGGGAGGGAAGAAGAGAGAATGCGCAAGAGACAACAGCCGATAACTGAAGTTTGATTTTGAAATAGTCGGATTACGTTAGATTTATACGTTGCCACGCCGGATTTTGAAAGAACATTGAAAAAATACAAATAAGAATATTTTTTAAATGCTTGTACCTGGTGTATTAAGTGTTGTACTTCTATTATAATTTTTCAATTTTAAATTAGAAGTTTTTTTTTTTTAACTATAACCTCTATAGAATATACATAATTGTTGAGAATGTTAAAAAAATTAATTAAATAATTTTGTTGAGGTGTAAGTCTTGTCACGCCCCCAATTTACTTGCCCGATTTTTCGGAGCGAGACGGGATTATTTTCAAAATAATAACATCAAAATTAACATAAGATGGGTAGCATAATAGACCAGACACAAATAATAAGAAAGTTGGTTCGTTACATCAACAATCAAACGTATTATTCACACAAATTCTTTTAGCAACTTGACTAACATATATACTTATATCTTTATATTTCGAATTATGAGAAATAACGCAGAAATTCTAACATGTAATCTTAGTTTTGGCATGCCCTTCACTTCTTAACCTCGATTTATGACGATTAATTAATCATCTCAACCATGAACTTATAGTCTCTATTTTTCTACACGTGAATTCAATCTCATATTCTTATAATTATGAAACTTCATATTCAAATTTCAGATTAGGTCATACATTATGTACAATACATGTTTATAAGCTAATATTATGCTAAAAAGAGGAGTTCATATTTTCAGAAATTAACTGTAGAAGTTTCAGTTTTCATTAAGACATATCAGCAAACATCTGGTGTACATGCGAAGAACTTGACATTTATCTAATATCTAGCAATTCTATAGCAATCCATTCAGCCCCAAAGTCGCACAAGAAGGTTCCAAGAGGTCAAATATATACTAATAGCAGCAAATATTATAGATTCAAAGCAATTATTTTCTGAATTTTCGGAATCATCTCACCTCTGCCACGTTTTCTTGCAGGTGGGATATCTCTTTCGTTTCTTAACCAAATCCAGCAAAGTTTATATTTATCCTCAACTACTCGAAAAGTTCTTCAATGTTTCTTTAGAAACCGTCTTCAGATTCTGCTTCGTTTGGCCACGAAATGCCGATGAACAGAGCTGACTGTTTTTGGCTGCTGTCAGAAAATAAATTAATTCAAATTGTTCAAATTGACGACTCAACGGCCAAAAATCAGACCACAAGGTGCGAAAAGGTCCCTAGTTATGTTTAGTATACAGATATACAACGAAAAACAAGGATTCATCACGATTAAAATTAGAAAAAAACTCAATTCGTGTCACCTCTGTCGCAGAATATTCGAGCTCGATTTTCTCTCTCGAATCTTAACGGAATTCAACGATTCTGGTGGCTAACTTCATCTACTCTTCGAGCTCTATGTTTGCTCTTCAGAAGTCGTAGGCTAATTCGCCGTCGTTTGGCCGGAGAAATGCGATAAAGGTGGCAGACAATGGTGGAGGTGTTTTGGGGGTGGAGAATGAAGAGGATGACTCACGCAGCTCTCTCTTCCATTTATGCTTTCACCTTAAGTAGCAGTATATGCATGTATCTTATAAGCAAATTTTTTCACTATGACTGGTAAGGTATATGTATATATATATTTATTATTTTAAGTAATCATTATTATACAAATAAATCATACTCATAATTTAAATTACAAAAATTCTCATTTACACTCCTAACTCCACGACAAACTCATATTTTCAGTCTAATCATTTGGAAATTAATTCGAATTCATGAGTTAAATCAAGATTAATTGAAAAATGAAGATAACCACACAAGTAACTATATAATTTAACATAATTAACTTAATTAAAATTTTGGATTATTACAAGTATTAATAGTTAATTTCAGAAAGTGACTCGAGTTAGAGGGGTTGATGAGATTGGAGTCGAGGAATTCCAGACTGTTGAGGGGCTGAATATATGAAAAAAAATTAGTGTATTTAGTTTCTTGATTTTGTGATATTTATCAATATTTGAATATGATTTAGATAGTCATTAATATAATTGTGAATAGATTATAATTTGAGATATCTTTACCAAATATTTTTTTTTATGTATTTAGGAATCTATACTATAAATATCCGTACTTCTGATCTGTATCTTATGTATTTAGGAACCTAAACATATGTATCTACTTGTAAAGTATGAATCACTAACCAAAAAAAAATTTATTTTCTTGGAGTAAAAGATTATGACCGCTATTATGTGACTTAGAATTATTAATTGGAGTTTTGTGCAAGTAGTTAAGGACTCATTTCCCACAAGTTAATGTACAGTCTTGAATATAAGTTATTAGATGTCGATAGCCCAACTAAGTAATTGAATCTATTTTAAAATAATTATTAATATATTTATTATCGAATAAATACTATAATTTATACCAAAAAAACACAGCAATTATACAATATAATTATAAATATATAGTATGTTGAGAATTTGGGAGAATCTTGAAGAGAGGTCCTATTAATCTTGGTGGGTGCCCCATAAACAAAAAGCATTCAAATAATTTGTGCAATATGATTCCCACCTTTTTCTTGTGCATCCATTTAAGATACTAAAGCAAAAGTTTTTGAGAGAGAGAGAGATTCAATCCACTACCAATTTCTGCTTTATTTCTTGCTCTCTGACTCTGCCTCTATTATTTCACCTTCTTCCATTAATGCTTTTGTTTTTCTCCTTTTGAGGGAGGCCAAAGTTATTTTGTATTCGATTATGGTTTATCTTCTACTACTTTTATTTTATTTACATGCACATCGAATAATAACAACGAGAATTGTGTGTTTAGTTTTACATAAACATCATTTTCACTAAATAGTTTCATTAAGAGACTAATACAAACTTGAAGGACCGTGAAGGTTAAATAACAGAATTTCATAATTTTATTTTATTTTTAAAAATATAAATAAAAAATAAAAGGAACTAAGCTCGAGGGGCGGCCGTCTCATGAGCCTGTGACTGGCTCCGCCACTAGGTTCATCAGTCTTTTATCGAATATATTATTACTTGATATCTTTTTTTCGAGTTTTTATCCATCTCAAAATGATCAATGATGATTTAGGTTAACAAATTGGGGACCCACAAGGCTACAATCGTCCTCGAATTAATATTAGTGCTAAAACTATGTGATGTTATGAATTGATTTGGGGTATTATTAGTTTTGTTTATAATTTGATTATTATTATTATTATTATTTGGTTATGAATGTAATTATGTGGCTAGATTTGACCGAAAAGTAGGTGGCTAGTGCTCATCTACCCAACTATGGAGAAATGCATTAATAAATCAGAAGCAATGAAGCCTATCTAAGGTTGCTTAATTCACCGTCAAAGTAAGAAAATAGACGAAAATGAAATAACAGACGAAGTCAAGGACACATATAATTAATTCATTATGTTTAGTAGTAAATTATGAATTTTTTTTAATGACGTGATGAATGATGTTTGAATGACTTTTTTAAGCAAATAATTTCTGATAAATTAAATACGATAATGCGGTGTGAATTTGATCATTTTTATACAAGTCAAATCTTTAACTAATTGAGATTATGGTAATAATGGGATCCAAACAAATTGTTACAGACATTTTCTTCAAAGAGAATATATATAAATTAAACTCAACAATCTGAAAAAGAATCACATACTAGAATAATAAAAATCACCATACTTTATTGATGTATTTGCTGGGAATATATAGAAAAAATATGAGAGAAATAAGGAAACCTATCTAGATAATGCATGAAAAAGATATAATCTAAGGTATGAATATATCAACTAGAATAGATAATATCTACAATACTTGATTGATCCATATCTTCAACATATCGAAATACTTTTCAAATGACTTAGCGGTTGATAACTTACAAAATTTTTTATTATCGATATTTCTCATATGTTTCGAGAGATTAATTGTGTCACTTATTATTTAGCTTGTTTTGGAACCAATTATAACAACTACGTCATTTGGACAAACAATTTTATATTGGATCTCTTCCTCAATCAGTTGGGACTTTTAATATAATATAATCCAATCTTTTCTTTAAAAAAAGGGAAGAAATTGTATAATAATAATTCATGTAAGAGTAAGACCTTAAAAAAAAAGCCAATAAAAGTTGTAAGTTGTATATGATCCTAGTTAATACCTTTCAAGTTTCAACCATTAATTAATGTGCTTGTTTTTGTATTCTAGAAGTTTTTGCATGTGAAACTCTCCATCTATTGAATTAACTAATCAATGTACTATTAAAAAATAATTTCTTTTTGGTTTATTTACCAGCATTTTAAATCATTTTATCATCTTAGGATTAAACTACTTCATTATATGATAAAATGACTTTAATGAAAAAAATTATAAATAAATGATTAGATCTCTTTTCATATATAATATTATAATTATAGTATCTGACACATAAAAGTATTGTTTCTAGGGGCCGGCCATTATTTATTGTTGGTCATTATGAATATTCATAAATAAAAGGAAATATTATCTTTATTTTCTCATTTTAGATGTAATAATTGTGTGTGTATGTTTGTTTACTTTTTTTTTTTTTTTTTTTTTTGGCATCAAATTTGTGAATACGTATGTCATCTTCAAATGGATGAATCCAATTCCATTTGGAAAAAAATAAAAATAAAAAAGCACGTAAAATATGTGAAACGGAACCTTGTTATCTTGTTTGCTACGAAGCAGAGGAAATAGTGACCACTTCAAATGCTTTTCACTTTATTTTTTACTTTTTGTTTCATCTAAAAAAAATATGATGCCCTTCCTATATTCAATAATTAATCGGCTGCTTTTAGTCTCTTACTTCTAGGCATTATTATTTTTAACGCATAATAATAATTAATCCCACTAATTATTAATAGTGACTATAATATAATATGACATCCAATCTTGTAAGGAAACACATGATCTAGAGACAGGGTTTTTTTTTACTGTATTTCTTAATCATGGTTCTATGTATATATTTATATAAATTGATTAATATATCAGCATAGTAATATTAACACTCTTATCTTCAATAGTTGCATCGCTAATAGGATTAATTATGAATATATAATTTCTTTAACCTATGATTGGAACCCCTCTAAAACATATTGATTACTATAGCTGAAATTCTTCTGAAACATATTACGATTGATTAAGTAATTTGATGTATATATCTTGTCATTTTATTTCTAGAAATCCAACTTTCAAATTTAATGCAATTTTATTGGTGTATCGAGCCCATTGGAGAATAAAACTACATATATATAGTATTGTATCCAAGGAAAAGAAAATTCAATTTTTTTGGTATTCTTCATTAATTTTTCAACTCTTCTACGTAGGTGGCGTCTAACTCGATATGGTTGAAAAAATAAATTAATTATCAATTTAGGACATAAGATAAATTTTCAAATTAAAAATGCTCAATTCAAAACATGAAATATTATAAAATTATTAATTCTAAATCTCAATATCAAGTTTTGGAGTGAAAATTTCAGGAATATCATAGTCCGATATAATAATTAAATTGTTATATATCATTCATAAATTAACATACTATATATTAAGATTATAACTAAATCTTAACTATAAAAATTAAAGATTATGAAATTACGAAGGAAGAATCAAAGTTGTAACAAAGTAAGAAATAGGTAGAGAGCGTTACTAACAATTAGAATTAATTGAACCCTACGTAAACTAGAGCTGTGGACATTTGATCATAAATAGTCAATTAAATTAAAATAGGCATTGTTCATTGCGTCACGCCATATGTATATACATGTATTATTCAACCAAATATCATAATCTCTTTTGACAAAAAAATCAACACCAAAACCGTCTTCCTGTACACAATAATAACACCTAAATAAACTCGAAATATTGGTGAATTAGTACACTTCGATTAATTAATTATTCAATACTTTTGTGATTTAATAAACTAATTTAATGAATGCTAAGTAATTATATTTAGGGAAAAAGTTAATTTTATCCAGAACTAAGCACATTTTTTCAAATTTATCCCAAATTATTCGAGTGTTCAAATAATTACCCAAATTTTTTTTTTTTTATCTACGAAGCTGACTGTATTATTGGGAATCTAAGTCCGGCATAATGAGCTATCATATTAAATATTTAGAAAATTTAATTTTGTAAAATGATTATTGTTGGGATCTTATTCGAATAAATCAAAATATTGATTTTGAGTACAAATAGGACCATAGTTTTGTTAATTTATATATATATATATAGGGGAGTGATCATATGAGAACTCTTTTTACCATGTGAAAATAAGAACTAATCTTAGTCATCCAATTGGTGATCCAACGCTCAAGACTAAATAAATCCCGTCTGCACTATAATGTAGTAAAACATGCATTAAAGGGTAATTTTGTAATATTTTTTCTCTCTCCTCTAAAATCATCCTAAATCTTTAAATGATCATATCTCATTCGATTTAGATTATTTTTTAATGTATCATATATCAAATTAAAGGTAATTTAATTATCTTTGAAACGAAATCCCTATTGCATATGTTTCGATTCAAAAGTCATCGTAAAAAATGAAAATTAGTGATTATATGCATAATTCTCGTAACAGTATACGAGTTTTTATATAATGACTGGAGTTGCACAATATAATGCATGAAGTTGAATTATATAATGCAGAATATTATAGATAAAATGCAATATATTTTTTCCAGCGAAATTAACAAAAAAATTAAAATTCATTATCTTTGCATACTATAGAAAATATTATAGTTGTTATAAAAGTTGATCATGCAATACTTGTTTTTAATTATGTATTTTTTTTGTTATGTTATATAAATATATATTATTATATTATATAATGCATGTTTGTTAGGTATATAATGAATGTTTGCTTGGTATATAATGCATGTCGATGTCAAAATAATGCGGTCCACGGAGTATCAGTATATCTTAAAAATAAAGTTCACATGATAGACATTCAAATATTCATTCTAACAATAATTTTAAATAGTTTGATGTACGAATAAGAATTTATATATGACAATAATCTTTGAGAAAATTAATGATAGATATGTTTCAATCTTAAAGATTAGAGAATTCTCCTTATTTATAATTTTCCATATTAATTAAGATATTTTCCATATCAATTTTGATATGAATATCTTATATTTAGTGCATATAGTTATATTTTTCTCTCTCTTAAAATTATAAATATCATAATTCTCTAAATTTAAAATTATTTTTTAATATACCAAAATAATATGATTTAATTATTTTTTAACTAAATCTCTATTGCACATGTTTAGTGGGAGTAAACTATGTAACAAATGAAAATTATTAATCTTACGCACAAATCAAATAACTTATGTATTATAATGTAAGTAAAATAATTTTGCTCTAAAATAAAAGTAATTAATACACTATAGTTCCGATTAAAAAATCATCGTAAAAATAAAAATTAGTGATTATATGCCTAATTCTGGTAACAGTACACGAATTCTTATATAATGAATATAATTGCACAATATAATGCATGAAGTTATAGTATATAATGCAGAATATGATAGATAAAATGAAACATATTTTTTCCAGCAAAATCATCATTCATCATTAAATTTGCACCTGTTATGCATTATATAGTAATAACATATGCATTATAATGAAAGTACTATAATTTTTCTCTAAAATAAAAGTAATACCATATATAATGCATGAATTAATACCGTATAATGATAGTAATATTGTTCTAAAATAAGAGTAATACCCTATTATAATGCAGGAAGATGTTTGTTAGGTATATAATGCATGTTTATAATGCATGTTTCTTATGCATATAATGCATGTTTGTAAGATATATAATGCATGTCGAGGTTGAATATGCAAACATAATCTTAAATAAGTACAAAATGATAAAAATACCCTATAATGCAGGTTTTTTGAGATAAAATGCCCGAAAATTTTAGTAAAATCCTGAGCATTTATTTATCAAAATCAATGGCAAGGATTGGTTCTTATTTCTTATGGTAAGAGTGGTTCTCACTGGATCGCATATATATATATATATATAGGAGGGATCATGTAAAAAAAATTCTCCATGTGAGAAAAAAGAATGAATCATGTCCATCAGATCTAAAAAAATCAATGGTTGATATTGAATCAAGCAACAACTAAAATGCAATCAAGCAACAAAATAATCAAACAACAACTAAATCACAATCAAGCAACGACCTGAATACAATCAAGCAATGCCGTGAATGCAATCAAGCATCTTTCTCACTTTCTCACGTTAAAAATTTTCTCACTGGATCCGCTCTCTCTATATATATTATATATATAAGTCTAATCAATTAAAGCCCAAATATAGCTGTGATATAGGATTCCAAATGAAGCCCAATATATTTCACTGGTTTTTATATATTGAAAAAAACATGGACCAACGAAAATCCGCTCTTTTTTTTATTATTAAAAGGGTAATTGCAATTTAATTCTCAACGTTTGCTCATTTTTACTAAAATAACTTAACGTTTACATAATTGCAGTTTAATTCCTAACGTTTGTCCATTTTTGCAATTTAATTCCTAACGTTCCAAACAGGCAATTTAATTCTTAATGTTTGTTCATTTTAACAATTTAACGTCCAACATATACAAGGTATTTTAATTCCCCATATTTTAAAAGTTGTGTTTTATTCCCTAATTTATATTAAATTATATTTTAACTACTAAAGTTTATCAATTTTGCAATTTAATTTAAAAATAACCTAACATTTATAAAATTATATTTTAACTCCTAATAATTTTTTTTTTTGGCAGAAAAAAAGATTTCATAAAGTCTGTTCGTTTTTATATAAAATTACATTATAAGTTAATGTTTCAATTTTTGTAATTTAATTCCTAACATTAATCTACTTATGCAAAATAATGGATGCCCTTTTTTTTAAAAAAAAAAAACTAATATTAATAATTTTATATTTAGATTTTTAATATTTATGAGTTGAATTATAAAAAATAAATATTAATTAGAAATTAAATTTTAAAATTGAACAAATTTTAAGAACTAATATTTTTTCAAGAAATAAAAAAATATATATTAGGAATATATGTAAGGTGCTTGGTTATTTTTTAATTAAAATTCAAAAAACAGATAGTTGTTAGTATTTAAAAATATAATTTAATAAATTCTAAGAAATAAAATGTAAATTTGTAATGTTGGGAATTAAATTGCGAAAATGGAGTAAGGATAAGAATTAAATTGCATGTTTGGAATGTTAGGAATTAAATTACAAAAATAGACAAACGTAAGGAATTAATTTGCAATTATATAAATGTTAGGTTATTTTTGCAAAAATGAGCAAACGTTGGAAATTAAATTGCAATTAGCCCTTACTAAAAATAATCTCAGATAAATTTTGTTATTATTTTATCTTTGTTTGAATTATCTCTTTTTCTTATTCTCTTAGGTAAGCAAACCCATAGAGTTCACATAACTCATCATCACGAGGTTTTTAAGAAAATGTCCAAAAACAAATTCATTCGGCCAAAAGTCGATAATATCATATTAATGTTGGAGCTGTTTTTGAGAGATTATTTATGATTGGTTCAAATGCAAAAATCCCCACAATATTTGGTATTGTGATTTTACATTGAGAATTATTCGTAGACGAAGAAATACGAAAGCAGCTAAGCTCTAGCGTGGAGATCAGCATAATATCTTGAAAGCCAGCCTCGAATAATTTGAAGCTCTATTTTCCTTTGTGTGATCAGCCATTCTGGATCACTTTCTGATGCAGGGTAGATGTCCAAACAATGTGAACCTACATACAAAATTTATAAATCGCATTTTTGTTAGCAACCACTCTTGCTTAAATGGCTAACGATCGAGTTAAGGGAATTCTCATTATTGTAACCTAACCGAATTTTGATATAATGTCATAATTCAGTTTTTCCTTATAAAATTAATTTATAAATTGAAGGATACCTTACTATTATAAGATGGTTCAAGCCAATATCCACTATTAATGTAGGATACTTAACACATATCATCGATCATTATGTAAGGGACGCGTAAATTATCATATTTTGCTCTTTCTTTTTAAAACCTTTATGTGTAGTTTGTTGAAACAAACTGTTGTACTCTTTTTACAACAGAAATTACATATATAATCCCATGTTTTGTATTATAATACACAATGTATTAATAAATTTCATTCTATTGCCTAATTAATAATTGTATCTCAATTAAGTAGATAGATTATTTGGCAAAAATGGAAATTTGAAGCGAATAAAGGCTTACCATTGACGGTAGCAACTGCAACAACACTTTCATTTATGTCTTCCAGCACCCTGTCATTGAATACAATTAAGCCCAAAAATATAAATTAATTATTGATCCCAACTTCAAGTGGAAGAAGTATTTATATAAATTAAAGTCCATTAATATATATATATATATATATAATATTAAGTAAATTAATCATTATATATTAACAGTTTTATTTTATTGAGTTGGCTGGGGAAAAACTAGCTACCCTCCGCTGCTGTAGGGATCTTTTAGGCCGTTGGAGAAAATTATATTGGCTCCAAACCTCTTTAGAACCAACTTAATATCCTGCACCACAAAAAAACAATTCCAAAAAAGAATTTAATTAATATTATTTATAATCTTATAAATAAATAAATTAAAAAAAAACCCTGGATAGATATAAAATAACTGACATGGCCTCCATAGTAAGTTGTGATCCAATGAGGGCGAGGAGTGACACCATATGTTTTCAGGCAAGTTCGGATAAATTTAGGTAAATTGAATGGCGAAGGTTGAAACATCTTGTCGTGTTTAACTCTCCCTATCGGCATCACCATTTCACTGCATGTCTACACAATCAACCATATTAATATCGAGATTAAAAATGCATACATCTAATCTCTACGAATTAATAAGCACTTCTCATTACAACAAAAATATTAAACAACACTAGAAAGATAATATTTTTCGTTGAAAAGTGTTATTATAAACTAAAAAAGTATTATTGTAAATAAAAGTGTTATCTTTTAGTAGAAAATACGCTAAAAGACAACGGGTTCTACACTAGTATTGTTGTTTACGTGTTGTCTATTATTAAAAAGACAACAGTTGCTAAACAATCACCCTAAAAGACAACGGTTTTACACTAGTGTTGTTGTTTATGTGTTGTCTATTACCGAAAAGACAATAGTTACTAAAAACACGCTAAAAGACAACAGTTTTACACTAGTGTTGTTGTTTAGGTGTTGTCTATTATCGAAAAGACAACAGTTGCATTTGTGTGTTGTTATTTGAATGTTATTCTATTTTTTAAAAAAAAATTAATAATTCTTATTTAATTGATAAAAATACTCTGTAATATCTTTTAGAGTTAAACGATATATTGGGTATACTTAATTATTTTCCTTATATTGTAGTATTATACTTAGTTTTGTTTTTGTAAAAATAATAACAAAATTAAGGAAATAAGATAATTGAATATTGACGAAAATACCATTAGAGAGTATATAATTTTGTCCGACTTTCTAGCTACTATAATAATAATTGTGCGCAGTGGTAAAATCATCATGCCAGTAAAAAATAATGGGTTTGAAATACTTTTAAAACGTGTGAGTATGTGAATTTTAATTTAATAACTCTAAGGAATTAAATATATTAAAATGATTGTTCAAAGAAATACATGAAGTGTTTAAAACAAACACCTCAATTTTTAGACTTATTATAAACTATGAGATGTCAAATAAACATGTGTTAATTTATTTGAGTTAGATTAAAGATACACAAATAATTATATTTGTAAATTATATAAAAACAAATTATTATTTCTGTATGTAGCTTAGATGGTAGAGTTCTTGCGTAACATGAGAAAGGTACAGGGATCAGTACTCTGTATCTACATTTTTATTTTTTTTCATGTTGGAGAAAAGACAACGGTTCAAAAGACAACAGTTTTAAACCCGTTGTCTTTTTTAGAAACGACAACGGTTCAAAAATTGTTATCTTTCAACGCCAACTTACAACAACACCACTTACGGCAACACTTTCAAATGCTCTACGACAACACTTTTTAATTGTTGTTGTTTAGCTTTTTTCTTCTAGTGTCTATTCTAGTATTTTTGTTCTCGTTGAAATATTGTTCTCAAACTTGAGGTTGATTAGTTGATTCACAATTTCACACGTTAGCTAGTGAGAAGGATATAATCGACGGCTTAGATTAAACAAATTCCGTCCAATTTTCGGTGCATTTTTTGCACATACTCAATGCATAAAAGAGTAAAAATGTAAAAAATATTAATATATATTCAAAAATTTCATTTCGTGCAGTTCATAAAATATAATATGCATACATTCGATGTAAAAAATACAATATTTTGGGCATAAAACTGCAACATATAATCAATGCAAAAAATGCACTCAATATGAATACAAAAATGCATATGCTTTAGAGTAAAAACGCATCTTATTCAAGTTATGAATGCATCATTTGATGCAAAAAAATGCAGACATTTGGGAACATTTTTTATGCGTAATTGATGCATTTTTTATCCTGGATATAAATATAATGAAAAACATATACCATTTGAATATAAAATCATGATTTTCGTGTGAATCTTCTAAATTTAACATATTCAATATGGATATCATATGAATCGTCATGAAAATACGTTTAATTTGATATATGATTCGTAAAAAATAGATTTGAATCGAGAAAGATATAATCGTTTGATTATAATGGGAAGAAAGAGAAAATTAGGAAAGAAAATGTTTAGATCTAAAGATAGAGAAGATGGTTATTCAAACTTAAATATTAAATTACTAAGATACCCTAATTATCTTATTATTATATCTCTCTTAGCAGTTCTTCATTATATCTTAGTTATTCTTCATTTTATCTCAATTATTATTCATTATAAAATAAATTAAATAAAAATAAAATCAATTTTTCGGAAAAAATGATTTCAATTCTCTTCATTTTATCTCCTACATATATCATTAAATGAAAAAAATTAAATTTTTAGAAACAGTTCTCTTCATTTTATATCCTCTATACTTCATTCAATGGAAAAAATTAAATTAAATAAAAACAAAATCAATTTTTCGGAAAAAGTATTTCAGTTCTCTTCATTTTATCTCATATATACATCATTAAAAGAAAAAAAATAAATTTTTAGAAACAATTCTCTTCATTTTATCTCCTCTATACTTCATTAAATGGGAAAAATTAAATTAAATAAAAATAAAATCAATTTTTCAGAAGAATATGTTAAGTTCATTTTATCTATTTAAAACTTCATTAAATTAGAAAAATTCAATTAAATAATAATAAAATTAAATTTAATTTTAGAGTATTGGATGACTCAACAAGGCAATCGAAATCTTATGAAAAATCGAAAAGAAAAGGAATTACAGATCCAAATATGTAATAATGAAGTTCACGGAGGATAAAATGAAAATGAAAATTATTTGAGGGAGATACCATCAGGCTAAATGACAATGATACCCTTAAATATGTAATAATGAAGTTCGCTGAGGATAAAATGAAGACGAAAATTATTAAAGCATGATCGCAGATCTTGTGAAATCAAAGGCTGAGATTTATTCTCATTTCTTACATTAACATTTATTCTCATATGATCTAACCTCTCTCTCTCTCTATATATATATATATATATAAAGAAATGATATGCTGTCCACCTTATGGTGAGCTTTCGTGAGCTACAACATATATTTTTATGTTTTTTTAATAAAATTTTATTTTGTTAATCATTTATTTTTTATAATTTTAATTCATTATAGCTTTAATTAACTTTATAAATTCAACCGTAGGGTTCATACACCCAATTAGGGTATAATATATTCTTGTAGCTCACGAAAGCTCACCATAAGGTGGGCAACATATCATTACTCATATATATATATATATATATATATATATAGAGAGAGTTGCGTTTAAATCCGAACTAAATGTCCTGAATGAACTATGAACTTTTCATTGTTGTGTGTATAATTGATCATTGTAGTTTATATGATAGTTCATTATAGTACTCAATTATGATACTTCATTGTTGTGTGTGTAATTGATCATTGTAGTGTATATGATACTACAATGAGATATCATACATACAATAATGATCAATTACACACACAACAATGAAAGTTCATAGTTCATTCAGGAAGATGAGTTCAGCCTAGAATGCACCCCTATATAGAGTTATATATATATATATATATATATATATTTGTATTTCACATATATATAAAGTTAAAGCGCACTTCGTGTACGTGTTAATGTGCTCACGATTAAAATATAAGACAATATATTATATGTGATTAAAATTAATTTCACCAATACTATATATTGTCATGTGCAAGTAAGTGAGTAAAACTGAAATGAAATTATTGAAATATGTAAGTTTAGAAAATAAAGGGAGGGTAACTGACCTGCCAATTCCAGCCCACAGCGATCTCCGAAGAATAACCATCCATGTTAGGGTCGAAACATGAAGAATTCCCAAACAAGGAGACGACGCCGGCGAAGACACGGCCGATAAGATCGGTTCCGGCGGGAGCTCCGTCGATCCCTTCACACTGGTGACTCATAAGTCCCGATGGGAGGTTATACTGAGCCGACACCGCGTAGATATTCACCAAGAATTCCTTCAACTCCTCTGTACTATTTAATTGCCTGAAATATATATATATATATATGTGGATTATTATAATTTTATCATGTAGATATTATTCAAAAAATGAAATAATGAATTTACGAGCAAGTCCTGAATCTCTGACTGAGAATGGAGAGGCCTCCAGGCATGGACCCAATTCTGTCAATTTCACCCCATGATTTTCTAATAGTTTTGAAGCAACTCCGGCTAACCTCCTGCATGATCAATAACGGAAATTAATAATGAAATAAACCCTTTTTTTTTAAATAAAAAGGGTGATATTAAAATTACCTCAAAGTCCCTGGAGACAATAGAAAAATATCCCTTTTGTGGAGGGATGATATTGTCAAAGTAGAGAATTGGGGCTGATGAAGCTAGAGCACCTAGAGCTATGTGTGGATACTTTAGTCTAAACCATGAAGCAAGCACTGCAAATTAATTAAATCATTCTCATCAAAATTAACAAAGTAAATTTCTTATTATTAATTACGTAGGCCAAATTAAATTTTAATACACAAAAATTTCAAATATATCCCCAGCTATGAATTTAATTTTTTTCGAATTTATTTCAAATTATTCAAAACTATGTAAATATATCTCAATTACTTTTTCCAATAAACGAAAAGCTAACTATATCATTTGAAATTCAAGTCTTACTCAATGAGCTATCATATTAAAAATTTAAATCCAAATTATATTTTATTTAGTGACTCGGATTTCTGATAATACAATCAGTTTTCTGTTGATGGAAAAAATAGTTTGGGATATATTTTTATAGTTTGGAATAAACTAAAATAGTCAAATAATTTTGTATAAATTTGAAAAAATTATGCAAAAGTTTGGATATATTTGAATATTTTGCCTTAACGACTTACTTCCACCGTAGGATGCTCCGACAACAATAATAGGAGAAGCATGTGCTGAAAACTGGTGCTTGATGTGTAATAAAATGTGGGCATAATCAGCAATGGCTTGAGCTGAGTTGAAATACCCTCGAGTCGTTTCATTTTTCATGGCCTCCTCCATTGTCCCAAATGGGACTGATTCTCCATAAAACCGATGCTGTCAAAACAAACCAACCATTTATATATTAATTCAAATATTTATTCTATAAAATAGTGTGAAAAAAATGCAATATATATATGGTAGTAATTATATGATAACATCTCCTTATAACATAATAATTGCAAAATACACCTATCCACGACTGAAAATGTATCTAGTGCAAAAAAATTGCAGCTCCTCGGAGCTTTTTTTTTTTTGTGCAAGATTAATTTATTTGTAAAAAATGCACCAAACTCACATATAAAATGATATTGTATTTAGGTTTTGATAAAAAAAAAATGCTCCAATTTTGCATATATAATGGTCAATACATCAATTATACAGTAAAAATGTTGCATTTGCTTATATATTTTTCAACTATGACAAATACATTTCGTAGTTAGCATGTTAGTATATAGAAATGAGTTAGTATATAATCATATTTCAGAGAGAGAGAGAGAGAGAATGAATCCTATACTCATAGGTTAGAATATGCTAAATATGAATTAATAAATCCTAGACCCTTGATTTTGATGGATGAATGACTAAGATTGAATTTTTTAGATTGACAATTATTTATTTTAATGTGGAAAGTTATGCAGTTTATTAAAACATAATATAATAGCCAAACAAGTATAATATACTAGTTATTCAAGCATCATTAGCATTTTAGCACAAATAATTTTTTAGTACAGAATCCGCTCCCATAAATGCATATTATATTACCTCTATGAAAACAGTGAGAGCGTTGAAAGAGGGGGCGTTATCATTGATAGCACCGATATAATCGACGACGTCGGCATCGAGTGGTTCCTCAGCGCCAAGGTATGCAAAAATGGGAGAGGCGGAAGAGCCCCAATATTTGGAGTTGACGTAATATTTTTGTGAGAAAGTTGCATAGCTCTGAGGGGCGTAGTTGAAATGATCAAGTGTTTGTGTGTAATAATATTTCTCCAAATCTGGTGATGATGAGATTGAGCTTCCATGGCCGTCGCGGAGGCTGAGAGAGAGTCTAGGGATCTTTGTTGACGAGACAGTTTGCAGAAACAATATTAGAAGAAGAGGGTAAAATTGGAAGTGAAGTGCTCTTGATGCATTCATGGCTGAATTCTCAAGATTTTGACCCATGCATACATTTTGTATTTATAAATAACCTGTCTACAAGGCATGATCTCTCTCTCCTCTCTCTCTCTATCCTCTCATATGGAATTGACGATCGTAATAAAAAGAGCAGTCCTATAGTAATTATCAACGAACTTGTTTTTGTAAAAACTTTGTTGTTATATCTGCCTTGCATGCATCTGGCAATATATATATATATATTTTTAATTAAATGATCGAATTTGGGGTGTGTGAGACATTGGCCTTTTTGCACTTGAAGAGTCCCAAATCAATGTAAGGCGTAAATATAATGAATTTAATCAAAATATTATAGTTTTAACGATACTTTTTACTTCGAGATGGCGTGAGAAATTTATAATCGACATCTCCCCAATTCTAGCTAATTTAATATCCTTAATTCCTGAAAAAGTAGTAGTTATGTGCATGGAGAATTTATGAGTAGCAAAGCTTGCATAATTAGTTTCAGGAATGGAATTATAGCCTTAAAATGTATTATAACCCAATCATATTAAATTGTAAGCTCTCATCATCTTGATGTATATTGATGATTTTGAGGTCATTGAAAATGTATAACCCCTAATTTTTGTAATTGTTTAAGAAATTTCATGTTCTTCATTATTATTATGCCATATTCATGCACTGTCCATTATCACGTCTTGTTAATAATAGTTATCTTTCGAGTAGATTGATGTACAAGACTGATATATGTAACAAAGGTTATGGTTGGTTTGAGTTTCCTAGAAACATTTTGATAAGTGTGAATTTTAAATAAATGCATTATCAATTAAAAATATATATATATCTAACACTTGGCACACAAGCACATATCTAGGCTAACACAAATTAAACTTATTACAAATGAGACTTATTTATATGAGAAGTCATAGTCTAATTAGAGCAAACAAAAAAAAGCATCAACCGCGAGTTAATAGACATTTATCCTAATTAGAGTAGTAAACAGTAATTCTAATTAAATAGTGCCTATTATGGATTATGTATGAAATATTTTAAGTTTTTCTAAATTGCGTAATATATCTTTTATATAAATCCAAGCTCCATAATTCAACAAATATTTTATTTGCAGGCATTAGTGCAACTCAATTAAATTGTACTTAAATTAGTTTGATGCCATATATGTATATATAGAAATTGCAGATAAAAGAGAGAGTTTGGTTTTCGAGTTAATAATTTGGTAAATATGGACACGGATCAAAAAAACTATGTCGTGATAAATTATTGTTATTTCCATCACACATCATTTTCTAGGGCTGCACTTAAAGAAATTAGTTAATTCAATTTTCTATTAATATATCGTAATAGGCTCGTAATTTTATAAAATTTCATCCATTGAGAATTTAACGCGACTCGATATTTATGCATTTTTAACTACCGTGTGACACTGACGTTGTTGTGGCCGCCTTTTAATTTGATGTTACATTTGAATTGATGGAGATTTTAACATATTATTTTAATTTTTCATTTTGCAATCTTGGGTGGTGAGTTTGATGGACCATATCGCATGAGTTTATCTGTGAGTTTTTTTTGTAAAAAAAAAAAACGTAAGACACTGAGAAATTGAGAGAGTGCTAATAAAAATATTCATATGTATATAGTGCACTCTAATCATTATGGAGTATCATTTTAATTGGAAATGTGAGTGTTTGATTTGGAATTGAAAACATTCCGATCAGAATGTGCTATGTTAAATATCGTCTTGCGCTATGTTAAATGTCGTCTTGCTAAAAAACATATGAAATAATTCTCTCCTTTACAATATCTCTAATTAATTGTCACATCAATCTATAAATACATTAAAATCTTTTACAATATCTCTAATTAATTATCACGTCAATCTGTAAATACATTAAGTTGTGCCCACAAATTGGCATTAAGGCATCTTGCTAAAGATTAGACTTTCTTAGTTACCATATTTCCATATGGTCGAGCCGATGTAATACATTCGTTTCAACTTTTTTTTTCATCTTCACGCCATACTCGTGCGGGCAATCAACTTCTTAAAATGTCCAAAAATATTTGGGAAGGTCTTGGGTTAGGCATGCTTAAACAATTTAGGCGAATTTTATCCATTAACTCAAGCCCAAACTCATATAATATACTCTAATTGTGATTAATAAACCCTATTTGGGATGGGTCAACCCATTTGGGTAGGATAAAATCCGCCTAAACCGTTTAGGCCTGCCTAACGCAAGTTTTTGCCAAAATATTTTGTTGCGTTTACTCAATTTCGTATAAATAAGTCTCATTTTTGCATCTTCTGCAATATGCTGGTGTAAGAAAATTGAGAGGGAAAAAACTCCTTTCTGAAGAGAAAAAGGATATTCAAGAAAAACAAGGCAAAATGTGATTTATATTTTATACCAACAATTTAAATAAGAGCTTTACAAACATTAAAACCATCAAAAATCTCAAAAAATGAATCTACACCCTGTCATAGAGAACTATTCCGTTGGAGGCCGGTTCAATCTCAGACAAAAAAATCGGACACACGAAGGCATATTTTCTTACATACACAACCAAAAGAATTAGGATCAGGCTCATAAGATATGCACACAGCAAATAATCACGTGCATGGGTGTCCAAGATTAGGGAGGAAAAAAACAAAGGAAAAATCAAAATCAACCAGCAGCAGTGGTACACAAGATGCAACGTATCTGAGTATCATCCTCACCGTCGTCGTCATTGTCATCACCGTTATCATAACTATAGTACGATAAGTTATCCGGAGGAGGGCGGGCTGCTGGCTTCTTCTTCTGGCTACTAATTGAGACGATGGAATCCATGAGACACGTCTCGTGGTATGAATGACAGCAAAAGAATACGTATATCGACACATCCTGTATGGAGAATGGATCAAAGCACATGCAACACCTTGTGCCACACTTGCTTTTAGACTTGACCTGCGCAGCTCTCGTGCTTGGAGATCTCTCAGCCGGCTGAGAAACCCTGCTTTTATTATCGCTTTGGTTGTGTGGCTCGTCTTCCTCGTTGCTCAAGTATATAGCCCTCCTTGCTTCCTTGTACCACTTGATCAGCAAATTAACACAATCTGCCTGCAGGATTATCGTAATTCTCGATATCAATCGTGTTGTCCAAAGGGAAGATGAGATTATTACCTTGAGTATATCATTGCATCCATGTCTCAAAGAAGTTTCTGTCCGGTAGTCGGTGATGATTTTGACTAGTCGGTCTCGCAGCCTGAAAACAAATGCATTTCACTCAGCAATTTGAAGGATTTTTTTCTTTAGTACTTTCCAAAAGCCGTGGATTACTGTAAGAGAAAATGATTTACTATTTCTATTTGCATGCAAAATAAATTTTCAAATCCAAATACAACAAGGGAGAAAAAAAATGGGAAGAGCATTTGATTTATAACAGTAAAATGCATTTAGATTCGAAGCAGGAAAAGGATGAGATAATTAACATACTACCTCCGTCCCAAAACAATTGTCTGGTTTGGAAATGGCACAGATACCAATACGAGTAGAGATAGAAGAAATTAGTATTTTATTAGTGAGCACGCATTAACTTTCCATTTTAGGAAAGAAAACAATTGTTTGGGACAGACGAAAAAGGAAAACAAGACAATTGTTTTGGGACGGAGAGAGTATTGTTTTTTATAATTTGATACATTTAGATTGACAAAGTACATATACCAGCTTGAATTTAACTTGTTCGTTAATAGTTCAGAGTTGGTTTTGTGCCAACCAAAGCCAAAGCAACCAAATGATAAACCAATAAATACAGAAGCAACACCAACCGAACACGGTTAAATCAAACCATGCAACGAATTCAGCTCGATAAAGCTCAGCTTTGGTTTTGGTTCAGGAGCACTTCTATCACTCTAAAGCATGACTGTAGAACATGGAAAAGGTAAAGGACGACTGAATAAAACAGTCTTAATCAATGCTTAGTTCATCAACTAAAATGTTTTGAGCACTTAATAATAGTGAAAGAAAAGACATTGCCATTACAGCAATACTGAGAACATTATATTGAAGTCACAATGATTTGAAACACCGACAACTGGGGTAGTCAAGCAAAAATGTACTCGTATGTAACTCAAGAAATTGTCATTCAAGACTAAGAAGACAGAATTTCTCGGTTATGACAAATTAGAAATTTTTTTAAAGTAGCAGCCGCTTAACCACCAAAATAATATTAGGTGACATAAAATAATAAAAATTGGAACCAACTTACCTAGGTATCTCCAAGCCATTGGGTACCATGTTTACTATATACAAGGGATCAAGATTACCAACAGTATGCTCCAATAAAATCCCTACCTGCCAGGATGTGACCAAGCAAGGGATTTAAAGCTTGTCTTGAGCAAACTCATGGGTCATTGAATGAGTCAGTTTACAACTTACCATCTCAGGTTTGTTCATACATTGCTTTATCAGCTCGTCCCAAAGTTCATCATCATGTTGGTTACTTACAAATTCTATGGCCTGCAAAAACCCATAAGATATCCAATCTCAACAAAGCTTCATAAGTCAGAAAGTGGGGCGATCACAAGCCGAGCTGAGTCGAGTCAAGCAAGGACAAGCTTGACTTGATCGAGCTTAAAGTTTTTAAGCTCGAGCTCGGCTCAAAGTCAAGCTCAACTCAACTCAATCGAGCGTAATTTTTTGATTTTATATAAATATTTTATATCATTTTCAATATGTAATTAAGTAATAAGTCGAATCGAGCTCAACTTAAGCTCAAGCTCAATAAGGCTCGCGAGCCTTTCGAGTTGAGAATACTGAAGCTCGAGCTCAACTCGGGTGATATCAACTTGGTTTTGAATTTTATTTCTAACCAAATTCAAGTAACTAGCGAGTTAATTTGATTCATGATCACCCATAGTCAAAAATATACGAGTACAAGGGTGAGCACCTCTTCAATATCACCCAATTTATTAATGATTACTGCCAGTGCTTCTTTCGCATTTCCCATTCTTCCCAGGATGAAAACCTGCTCTCTCAGAAGTCCTCTTTTGACACAAATTTCATGAGCCTGAAACAAAATTTTATATTGAAAACCAAAACTAAAGCAACTGAAGAGAGAGTACCCGAAAATGGAGCATACCTTTTCCAATGTATAATGCTGACTACTCCGTAGAAAGGGTAGCAGCATTTTCGGATCATAATCAACGTACAGTTCAACCTATTGAAAACCACCAAAAATAGAACCAACTCTTTAATATACAAATTATATCGATGAAAAGTCACATTACAAGTCATCCGGCACGCTAATATACAAACCTTAAGAATGCAATCATAAACAAACAGAGCTACATCAAGGACCTAGAACTTCTTCCTATGTTACTTGTAAGATACAGAAAATATCAACCGAAGAAGACCCAGATCCAGATTCAGAAAGAAACAACTTAGAAACTGAAAATCATTCAGTTTTAATCCAACAAAATGAAGTTCTATAATCCTTCTTCTTACTCCAGCTTACTGATAAATATTGACAAAAATATAAGCATACACATATTTAATACCTTCAGGGTAGTCTCATATCTTTCCAAGGAAATTATATGATGAATACTCATGAACACAAACTTGTGTAGAATTCATGATAGGGTCTCTCAATTTTTAATAAACAGCAGGTAAGGCTTGAACAATATGCTTTGCAAAATGTCATCTCTTTCATGTTTCACTAATAAGCGAGAACACTTGCAGAAAAGTAGATACGAAGGAAATAAATTTGGAGTTCGCCCTCCTTTTGCTAGGAAATACTCTTACTAAAAAAAATAAGGCATTGAAATTATGAAGGGATGAGAAATCTCAAAGGGTAAAATCAACCTGCATGTCATGGAAATCCCTCCCAGCATGAGGATTTGACTCGAACAATGAATGCAGATACAAATGTAAAAAGTATCGGTAGTCGCACTTTTTCTTTGCAGCAATAAGTTGCGAAACTACATCAGATGGGCTTATGATGTCTCTGTGTTGGATCAACAATGGAACTGCACGTTTACAGTCTATCATCATAAGCTGGGCAACCTGCAAAATAATGTAAGATCAATTGAAAAATGGTAATTGTCTCAGTTAAGGAAATGCATAACATGTCCTGGTTAGCATCATTTACATTATATTTGAAACATAGGTAGGTTTCTGTATGCAGTTGCTCCAATATATACCATAAAGTAGCACAGAGCAATTATTTAGCACTGAATGTAAGCAAGCAACAAAAGTCAAAGTGTTCTAATTTTCAGGAATGAACCTGGCATGAAGCATAATTTACTTGACCATACAGCCAAAAGTACCTTTTCACGAATGCCGTCATGCAAATTGTGCTTGTCAATGAAGTCAAATAAATCTGGCTTCATAAGCTGAAATAATAACCAAAAGAATTCAGTGGAGGCACCAAATGTATAAACTAAAAACTATAGCGAAACCATTCCCTAAACTGGCAGATTACACATCACTCCAGCAAGTTGGCAGGCAGTGAACTGGCTAAACACTAAATACAAGAAACCACTTACATCAGCATACAGGCTAAAGGCTTTCTCATATTGTCCATCAATAACATAGAGCTCAGCCAGGGCCTGAGATGGATTAATACCATGTAAGATGTAAACTCAAATGCCTGTAATATTAAAAAGCATCCCTGATACTAGCCTCTCGGAGCTCATCAGTCGATGATGAAGTATTCAGTTGTGGCTCTATAGCCGAGATAACGGGTAAAGCAGAATATATATCAGGTGGCCAGGTTTTAACAATTGACCGGAGATCCTTGTGGAACGATGGATTTGTCGCCAATGCAACAAGAGCAACCTAGAGCAGAATAAATGTTTCAACTATTTGACATAACCAATAAAATCCAAACAATATTAAGTTATGTCAAAACACAACAAAAGAGTTGCACACCTCATAAGCAGTATCGCGTAACCTTGGGTTTTCGGTTGGTATGTAGGGAGCCAATACAGGAAGCTGACGGAGATGAGCAAATTGGTAAACCCACCTGCATCAGGAAATTGCCCCATCCCATTAATATCGGACGAGCTGAAAACTGAGCTACTTCAAAGAATATCTATGTGTAAGCAGATATATATATATTACAATACCTTTCCCATGCCGAAGCTGATCCTCGGAGTAATTTGGGACATAAGAATGCTGCTTCAGCATATTTACATTCCACAATCAAATGGTCAAGATATCTTGATCCTACCTGTTTAAATCAGACTAGTCAGAGTATACATCTGCACATGGTATTTCATAAGAAAATGAACAGAGCTTAAATATAACAATATAACCAACTCAAAAAATCTCTAGTTCTTACAGATCAGCATAGCACACTCGCAAAAACAAATTGCACATGATACATTGCTGAGCTACACAAAGTTTGACATTACAACCAATGGATGAGCAAAATCTTTGCTGCAGATCAAGTTCTGTAGTTTCTTGATATTATATAGGTTATATTATTACTGCATGAAACTTACTAGACAGTCAAAACATGGAGTAAAGAGAGTATAAGGAGAGATGCATCAGAAATATAGAACTAGAAGGACCAAAGTAGCAAACAACATTAAATGGCCAGAACTGAGCAAGGAATCCGCAATTACATGATAACTCAGAAAAGTGAAAAGGAAACAACAATCTGAAACCAATCAGCAAGATCAATCACCTTGCCATAGACATGACATTTTGAACGAATTTTTTATCAAGAAACATACCAACGTTAGCATGACACCTGACAGTTGAAACCTGGGGAAACAGAAATTAACATACTACCTCCTCAATAAGTTCACTTCGACCATGACCAGCTTCAACTGCTTCCAAGGCTTTCTCATGCAACCCATGCTGAAGAAGCCAAGTTATGTGATCCTCCATATCCCTGGCATTTAACAATTTAGTAAGCGTATGTAAACCAGAACCCTTGTATGAGAAGGATGCATCATGTTTGTGAAACTTTAAATTTTTCTCATTCTATGTTCACTTAGGAGAGAGAGTTATGCAGCTATGGGCTAAAAAAAAGGAGGTGGCAGATAACAAGATCATATATAAAGAATTAAGTAATTATAGTCGGGAAAAAATGAGCAAAATAAAGGAGAATCCTTTAGGCACTGACATCCCTCCACAACATCCACACACCAAGGAAGCAATTTGAAAGAAGAAGATCCTTCCAGGAACAGGAAGCAACCTCTCCTTACTCCTTACTGGACAAACTCCCCTAAGCCTTCCCCATTATTTGGCTCCAAGTGGAACACACTGAAATTCCTCAAAGTCCCATGCAGCTTCAACCCGAAATATTTATGCAGGTCACACAGTACACACTACCTACACAGTATATGTGAAAGAGATAGCCAGTCACTAACCTAGGTTTAGCAATAACTACATCCTTAGGGGAGACAATATAGTACAAGGGTTCATCACCAGCAGCCCACTGTCCACCAGCATAGCTGCTACCTGTATCACGTCCTTTAATATCAGATCCAACATTGTATGTCTCATTCAACAATATTACAACTACAACCTCGAAAAGAGCAAGCAAGAAATGCAATTACATCCATCAATGTTGCAAGTGCAAGTGAATAATAGTTTTACCTGAGAAAGGAGCATGTGCAAGGGAATAATCTTTGGCCTTGTAATGCTCAAAGCCATGAATTGGAAGTGCATCAGTGGACAATTCATCATTGTTCCGGGTGACCAGTCGCACTTCAGGTCTCTGCGCATTTCCCTGTCATCAATACAGATAAAATATGCACAAATCCGTCAATTTACTTATCAGGCAACTATTGTGTATCATCCACAACAGGATTTGCCTAGAGAGAATAAAGGCAGTTCTAGCAATGCTGGAAGCTAAACTGCAAAATCAACAGACATATGCCTAAAATTTATCATTAAAACCCTTAGTCAGCAAAATACAAATTATTAAAATAAAAAAGAAAGAAGGAGAAACAGATAGAGTAAAAGCTCTATCCCCGGCATCGTATTTATCCCAAGAAAGGATGCATTAACTAATGGCCAGATATGACTAGAAGATAAACCATCATTGCCATTTGTGAGACCAACACATTAAGTCTTTAAAAATTATAGCAGCAGAAAGATATCACCTCTGGAATCAATGGACTACATTAGATTTAAAAAGCTGGGACTTTCAAGAACTTCCAAATGCTTGTGAAGCTGTTCGCAGTTAAGCATAAATATTTCTTATAACAAACTTCATAGAATTATGTATCGAGCATAAACAATATTTCCATGATATTTTATCAACCAGAAAAACCCACCATAGATGCAAGTAGTTGTGAGACAAGATACAAAAGTGCTGGCTGAATCTCAGTCTCAAAAAAAATTATCTACATGTCAATCAGGAAGCAGAAAAGCATAACATACTCCTATTGGCCAAAAGAATTTAAAGCACGTGTATTTATGGCATCAAAGGTAAAAAGAGAGAGAGTGAAGCACAAAGAAGCAAATGAAAAACTTTACAAATATACAGCCAACAGGAAATTATGAATAAATATGCTTTTCTAAATAAATGCAGAAAGCATTCAGCCACATATAAAAGAATACAAAAAACACAACAGGAGTAAAAGTAAAGCAAACAAGCAACTCAATCAAAATCTAACATCCTACACTTGAGCAAATACCTGACGTGAAGGAATAGTGCTGCTGAAGTCCTTCTCTCCCTCTTCTTCCACAGGGATATAAGCTAGAACGACCAAAGAATCACCAAAGGGAGCAATTCCTGAAATGAAATAGCTGGTTTGAAAAGATGCCACAATATCCACCTTGTTCATGCTAGATATGTGCTTGTAAGTGCCATTGGTGCCTCTATTCTGACTGTTTCTTATTGATACAATTTTAATGGATGTTCCCCATCCAATGACCAGCAGAATGTCATCCTGAATGAAGTGCAAAGTAATCATGTATAAATACTTGGCTGTAGATTTTATTTTCATACCAATATGATCTGCACATAATCTTTACAGCTATTGCCATAATCAGCTTTCATACCTGCCATACTAAATGAGGAAGCAGAAGCTCTGGGCGTGGGCTTCCTCTTGGTCTTTCTATGAAGGTCACACGTTGATCATTAGCAGCATCATAAACTTTTACGCCAGCATCATTAGCCCAGGCAATGAGATTATTTCTCCACTTTACTGAATGAACTGGACCTTCACCAGAATGCAAAACCTGGGAAAAGGTAAACAAAAAGATCACTAAAATATCAAAGTTTCAAATAGCTGTCCAGAGTTCTTCAGGACAGCATACAAATACACAAATCAAACTCTAAATAAACCTGGTCACGATAGCCTATCCATTTCTTCACGTTATAGTATAAATGACCTGCTAAACCTCCAGTAACAAATCTTCTTGATGATTTCCTCACATAATCTGGATCTAAAGCAATTGCCTTCATAGGACGATGATACTCAAACTTCAATCTCTCCTCAGTAAACAGACTATTTATTACAACAGAACCATCATCGGAGCAGCTTCCAATGTATTCACCTTCGATATCGAAGCAAAGATCGTTAACTGCAGCAGTATGAGCAATGAATTCTTTAACCTGGAGAAGAGGAAACTTGACAATCATCCAAAATGCTACATATATAT
Source organism: Plectranthus barbatus (assembly GCA_026898455.1). Classification (NCBI taxonomy): domain Eukaryota; kingdom Viridiplantae; phylum Streptophyta; class Magnoliopsida; order Lamiales; family Lamiaceae; genus Plectranthus; species Plectranthus barbatus. The sequence continues at coordinate 81,234 of JAPKLW010001641.1, read as the reverse complement.
TACTTCATCAACTAGACCAGTCCATTTAAGGATAAGTCAGAAAATGCATCCTTTTAATGTTCACCTCAATGAGGTTAATAATAAGTAAATGTACCTCGGATCAACAATTTCAATCTCCTAACACCAGAGAATTTACTACATATTTTTTAACACACAATTACGTTTATCATCAATAATTTGTTCAGTATTAAAAGGAGGTTCAACCAAACAGCAAAAGGAAACCTACTATGGAGCTATGCAGTCTTTCTGGTGAATACTTGCAAGCCTACCAGTAAGCATAACGATCCAGCTCGAATACAGGGGTTCTCTTAGTTAAGAAACTACAAGCTAACAAAAAAAAAGGGTGATAGATTGATGGTGGATAAAATGGTTCCATGTCTGCCTGGAAGAGGAACACTAACTTGCTCACAGATCACAATAGATAACTAAAACAATGAGGCACCAGGTAAGAGATACAACTGTTTGTTCTAACCATGTTTAACTTCTTGCTTGATTTTCCTGTGTGATAAATAAACCATCAAATTCTGGAGGGATTAGCAAGAACTTTGGCAAACTTAATGTGTTGTTAGTTGTAACCTTTCAAAGCAAAGCTTTTTTGCCAAATCTCATCTTAATTTTAAAAACTGAAATTTATAGAATTTCTTAAATGATGCATTCCCCAACCAACTCACACCAAAACTTGAAACTGAGGGCAGAGGACTCTATGCTAAAAAAAACAAGGGAATTTGGACGGAGCATCCGCTCTCGCTATCTGGAATAACTACAAACTTGGGGTCTTATCATAGCCATATAATGGAAAATTGCAACAATCTATGTTTCAACTTGTATACTTGCGGCAGTTTCGTTATGAAGGTTGCAACTTCTGCAGCAAAACATTAGCTGTTCTAATTCATGCTATCTTCTATTACCTATTCGACTCAAGGCTATGTTACGACAAATATCCAGTAAGCATAAAGATACTCCGTGTCTCTGCAAATTGTAAAGTATCAGCTCTAGATAGCTAATTGCTACCAAGTTAGATTCTAGCTTCTTCTTCTCAAACGTACAAAAACAACTTCAATTAACTCAATATGTAACCATAACTCAATTAGCAACAAAATATAAACGCCAACAGAAAAGTTACAGTTTCAGTCCTTTATCCTCAATAAAATCACCAAATCTCCCGAGTCTCAAGCAAGCATCTTATAACACAGATCAAATTCAGCAATTCAATCGATTAAATATCAGAAAATCCAAAAGCGACTCACTTGATTCCCAAGGAAATCAAGAATGTGGACGGAACCGGAGTGAGTGCCGAGAGCGATCATGCGCTCGGCAACGGCGATGCAGGAAGCGGCGTCGCTCCCGAGAAGGCGGGAGATGCTGCCTCCCATTCGCTGGTACTTGAGCCGCGGCTCCTCCTCCTCTTCCGCCCCTGCCTCCTCATCGGAGTTGTCTTCTTCGGAATCTTCTTCTCGCTCATCATCGCCTTCGATTCCGTTTTCCGACTGCTTCGGTGACATTCCGGAGGAATTAAAATTTGTAAACACCAATATCGAATGATCGATCGAAGAATTTGTTTAACGGAAGAGAGACGTATATGATGCGCTGGATCGGGTTTCCTCTATATTTAGTTTCGGGAATATACAAATACAACATATAATAATTTGTAATTTATATATCCCTACCTATATAAAATTTCTTAAATTTATTCCAAATCATTCAAATGTTTTAATAAATACTTAAAATATTAAAAATTAATTAAATATAACTCGGACTATTTTTTTTTCTACAAAATACTGATAGTATTATCAGAAATCTAAGTCAAGACACATTGAACTATTATACTAAATATTTAAATTCAAAATTTTGAATTACTGACTTAGATTTCTGACAATACAATTATCTTTTCCTTGATAAGAAAAATAAGTTTAGAATATATTTGCATAGTTTTTAATAGTTTATATATTTATTAAAATATTTAAATAATTTGGCATAAATTTGAAAAGATTCCCATAGTTTAAGATATATTTGATCAATTTATCTTAGATTTTCAGTTACCAAAATATACATATTTTATATTAAAATTATATTTATCTTTGATAATGTATGTTTTTTCAAATTTCAATCCTTGTTATAATTAATTTATAATTTTGACTTGGAAAAAAACTAATACAAGGGCGAAGGGATTTGTCAATTTTTTTGGTAAAAGGTGAATAGACAATTCTCCTAAATTTTTGTTGGAATCCGGACAAGTTCGAGTTAATTACTCGTGCGGAAATATTTAATTTTTGTTGTAATTAAATATTACGAGGTCGAATACGTCGCGAGTAGATAAGCATAGTATATTTATTTTCTCAGAACCGAATTCCGGTGAGTGAGAAATAGATCCTCGAAGTGGCACGCATAACAATGTAATGTGGGCATATTAATTAGTTAATTAATGATGTCCCACATTGGTTAATTAAACACACTTAACATGGTTTAAATACCTAAGTGGTTAAACCTTGTAATAACAAGTATGTAATAAGGGTGTCGTATGACAGCCCCGTGCTCCTACGTGTGCCGCCGCCCGCCCCGCGCCCGACTTCGGCTCCGGCCTGGTCCTGGATCTTGGCAATTGGTCTTTGGGTGGTCTTTGGGCCTCAGGCTTCGGGTTTGGGCTTGTCCCGAAAGTGCCTTATCTTTTTGGCGACTCAACGGGCTGACTGGGCTCGATTTTCTGGCCCAGTAGGACGTGGAGCCTACGTGTGCGTGACATGGCAAGCATGTCAGCACGTGACGTGTCTGCAGGCGTTACACAACGTGCTTGAATTCAATCAGCACGTGCCCGAGACTTGCGCGCCGTAACCGCTCGATACGGGAGACATGCGTCGTAACTGCCGCCGTGTCATGACTGTCGTGTCGTAACCGCCGTAGTGCCTTGATTGCCAGCACGCTCCCCAAGTGGTTGACATGCCTATAAATAGGCATCCCCAGGAAGCATGCAAGAGCTCAGACACTTTCCAAAATCATTTTTGTTGCATTTCACCTGAAATCTTGTTGCTTTTCACCTGCCAACTCTGATCCTGCTCCAATCCAGTCGCCGGAGCTCCTTCGACTGCGGTGCTGCTTCGATCGAGACGAAAGTCGTTTCACCTTTGGGGACAGACCGCCTTAGTCCGAGCACTACGGAGGCATAATTTGTCTTGCGGGAAGAGTTCTCTCGACTCGGCTTCTTAACTGTTTAATTGTTTTCGCGATATTTTCTTGTACTGTTTCACCGTGTATTTCTGAATCTCAGATTATGTAATCCTTTTAATTTCAACAATTTTATTATAATTTCTGTTTTTTATTATTTAAATTGACATCGTACATAATGTCATTTCAATTATGTGAAATGAGATTTGCAAAAAAAAAATACTTTATTATATAAAATTAAAAGTTATAATTTATTTTTGCTAAAAATAGGAGTATTACATTTATTATTCTTCATGTTTTTTGACACATTTTTATAGTGATTTAAAGTTTGCACATCAATTGGGTATGACCTTTCAGGGGAGTTGATATGGGCCAATCTAGTTTTGATGGCCCAATTTAAATTGCAACCTGGACTTGTCAAATCGGAAGAGCAAGTTGCTTTTTTTTTTTTTTTTTTTTTTTTTTTTTTGCTTTTTTCAATCACCTCTTACACAATTTCTCAAATATTGAATCAAATAAAGGAAATATGATCATTTATAATGCTAGATTAAAAAGATCCCCAATCACATCTTACAAGTATTATAATATTAAATCAAATAAGACAGATATGATCATAAATGTTAGATAAAAAAAGTTATCGACTCATCTTCCAAATCTCACCCCAGTCCTACTCAAGGTACAAATCTTAATATTAGTATCATAGTATTTATTTGATACATGTTAATGGGATTTTTATAATACTCCCTCCGTCCCATTTATTTGGTCCTGTTTTAACTTGCACGAATGCCAAAACTCATTTATGAATACATTAAATATTTGGATAAATTTCCTGAATTACCTTTATTTTGCAATAATTATTAATAATAACCCTATTAATTGTGTTTAATTTATAAGGATAAATTTGTAAATATATGCAAAAAATAATACTCCCTTTGTCCCATTTTATTAGTCCCACTTGCCTTTTTTGTTTGTCTCATTTATTAATCCCGTTTTCTAAAGTGAGTGAGAAACTCAAAAATTTCGAGTGATTAATTGGAAATTGAATTGTGGTAGCAAATAAGTAAGATATATGGATAAGCAATGAATGAATGTGATCCAATGATGATTAACTTCTTTTGATTGAAAATAATCTCCTAAGAAATGTCAAGTCTATTTCATTATCTTCTTTGTTTTGTATGCAAGGAATATAATATATAATAATTCTTAATAGAACCCACAATAGGGATAATTGAATAGCAACCAAGCACTATACATATAAATTAAGAATCAAGGAAAAGATGGCAATAAATTTTATATGTATCAACTACTTTGAGATGCATTATTAATAAAACTAAAAACAATATTGAGAGAAGTTATTTGATAAAAAATATATTCTTAGTATCATTAAAATATATTTTTTAGTTTCTTTAGTACATATCTTCTTTTTGTGTTTAATTAGTTTAGATTCAAGGATAGATTCCTTTTGTAATAAAGCTTACAGATTATGAATTTTAGACATTTTAGATTTTTAATAGGTTTAAATCAAAAGGGTGTCGATTACACCATAAATATGAGTAATGTATCCTCTCTCTCTAAATATATGAAATATATATTCCCTATCAATAGTTTTTCAAATATATCGTCGTATAACTATTCTAATAATTGTGTTATATATATACATCAAGCTTTATTAATACTTCCAAAATACTTGTGGGTGAAATTAAATGGTGTGGGGATGGAAAATGTGGAATATTTGTATTCTTGAAAAAGAAATCCACTACATATAACGACTCACATTCTTGCGTCTCTAAAAATAAAAGCTTTGGAAATATGTTCCAAATTCAAACGGGTATCCTATGCAAATTATTTGTGTGTATATATTTATAACATATATGGACAATTTAGAGAGAGAATATAAGGTCACACTCCCCGTTAAATTCGGAGGACGGACCCCCCCCATATCACAAAACTTTATTTAATTTGTACTTAATTATGTTGGGTATCAGGCCTGGCTTCGTTCGTTCGACCGGTTCTCGTCGGATCCGACTAAGCTCTGACTGGACTCAGTTTCCACGCACGGGAGTCCAACCCTTCCGTTCTTCACGCTTCGACAATCCTTTTGTCGTGGATCTACAATTCCTTAACTTCATTGGCTTGTGGATCGGTGTCGGATCCATGCCTCTTCTATTCGGGACAAAAGTTTTGCTCAGAACTCACCTCTTGTGAGCCTTCGCCTTCCAACCGACCGTGGGTGAAATCTATGGATAGCAGCAACTCAGGCTACACTCAAGCTCACAGGATCTCTCACCGGAATTCATATTTCAGGCCACAAATGGTTCGAAATGCTAGAGAGAAGGGAGAGCTTTTTAGAGAGAGAAGAGAGAATGTGGTGGTTAGGTTTAGGGTTTGGTTGCAACAAAAATGAGCGAACCGGATCATGATAGAATATATATAGATAGGTCGGGTCGAATAACCGCTCCAACAAACTACCGATCCAAAACCTGAACCAAATGCCCAATCCATAAACCGAGCCAACATACTTAATGGGCTAAGAAGAATATAACTGGGCTTGGAAGGTAATAACCTAAGGCCAAAATTCCCACATTCTCCACCTTTGGCCGGGGTTGCGAAGGCTTCTCACTTATTCGGGTTGTCATCATCGCCAGGTCCCTAGCCATTCATGTACTAGAACTTTAAAAGGCAGGGCAGAGGCACACCATCACACAAGGTCTAGTACCTGTACAAGCCACACAAAGCAAAGTTCAAAACATTTCCATTTTACACTATAATTACACATAGTACCTATACTAGTAGCACAAAACCAAGCAAACCAAAAACAGGAAGCAAGAATAACAAGAAACATAACCGAAAAAAGATAGCCGATTTAACAATTATCAAAATTGTGCAGGTTCTGACAAGATAAGAACTTCTCTAAGGGTAAACACTTAGTGCCCATATCTGCAGGGTTAAATTCAGATGCTATTTTCTTTAATGATATGACCCTTTTTCAACAACATCCCTAATGAAATGGAACCTAACATCAATATGCTTAGTTCTATCATGGAATACAGGGTTTTTGCACAATTGAATAGCAGATTGTGAATCAAAAAACACAACATGCTTCATGTTTAAAATTTTGATTTCAGATAACAGACCCTGAAGCCAGATAGCTTTTTTAATTGCATCTGTGATAGCTATGTATTCAGATTTAGTAGTTGATAGAGCCACAATAGGTTGAAGTTGTGACTTCCAACTTATACATGAACCACATAAGGTAAAGATATAAGAGGTAATAGACTTCCTATTATATCTATAATTAGCATAGTTAGAATCAACATAGCCAATCAAGTTCACACCATAGCATCATGTTACAATTTAGAATTAGGAGATTCTAAAGCCCGTTTATAAGTTTTAGGTTCATTACCATCTAATTCATCAAACACGTTCAAGGCATGTAAGGTAAGCTCATAATCATCAAACCTCCTATTAATAGTTACAGGTCTTTTGGTTCAGTCTCTAGTCAGATTGTAATCACTCAGATTATCAGATGCATCAGGTAAGGAATCAGAAGCTCCACCTTGATCAATGTAATCATAGCATTCAACATTTTCATAATATGGCACATCATATATTTCATTATCATCAGTAGCATTATCTCCCTCTTAAATGTTATGATGTTCATTATCAGTTTTCGGATGCTCCACCTTATTCAGAGTATGATCATGTACAATAAAAGATTCAGTATGAATAGAACAAGGAAATTTATTCTCATTAAAAGTAATGTCTCTATTTATAATGACTTTGTAGCCTAAATCAGTTATATCCAACACCCTATAGCCCTTGGTTCCCTCAGGATAGCCTAGAAAGATACATTTCATAGCCCTTAGTTCTAGTTTATCACCTCTCTGATGAATGTAGGCTGCACAACCAAAAACTCTAAGGTTAGATAGGTCTAAGGGCCTAGTTGTAAAGACAGACTTAGGGCATTTGCCCTTTAGGGGGACTGAAGGTGACCTATTTATTAGATAGGTTGTTGTCATAACTGCTTCACCCCAAAATGACTTATCTATACCACTTACATGCATCATACATCTAACCTTTTCTAACAAAGTCCTATTCATTCTCTCAGCAACCCCATTTTCTTGAGGAGAATAGGGGGCTGTCCTATGCCTTTTGATCCCATACTTTGCATATAACTTGCCTATTTGGTTGTTACAAAACTCTAAGCCATTATCTGACCTAAGATTTTTTATTTTCTTTCCAGTTTGGTTATCTATTAGATTCATCTAGTTCCTGAACTTTTCAAAGACCTCAGACTTATTACTCATAAGGAACACCCAAACTTTTCTAGAGTAATCATCTATAATGGACAAGAAGTACCTCTTACCACCCCTAGTAGGTTCACTGGAAGGACCTCAAACATCAACATGTAGGTATTCTAAGATAGAGGTACTCTTAGGAGTATTTGGTTGAGTATGGTTAGGGAAGATTACTCTGCTTTGCTTACCTAAAACACAAGACTCACAGAAATGTATAGTGGTAACATTATCCTTACCAAAAATACCCTCCATCTTAAGAATATCAAACCCTTTATTACTCGTGCGACCTAATCTCCTATGCCACAAATTAGAAACATCACAATTCAAATCACTGACAGAATTAGCACATGAAACAAGTTCAGTTTTACACACATATAGGTTATTTTTTCTTTTCAGCTTTAAACACAACCAAAGAACCTTGCATAATCTTCATTTTCCCTTTACCACACCTACCCTCTAACCCATCATCTTCTAGAGAGGAACAAGAAAGCAAGTTGAAACACAATTCAAGCACATATCTCACATTTTTCAAAGTATAGACACATCCATCAACAAATTTCAGCTTAATATCACCCATGCCTTCTACTTTGCATCTTTTCTCATCAGCAAGCAAAATAAAGCCATTTTTAATAGATTTTAAGCATGTAAAAGATGTTTGTGAGGTGTTATGTGATATGTGCAGCCAGAATCAACTATTCAGTCATTATCACAAAGTTTATCAGTGCATGCATATGCAGAAGGTAAAGAATTCATGCAATCGGGGGTAAAGACCATATACACATCTCCTAGGCTTTCACCTTTTGCAGTATTAGCACTAGAATTGCTACTTCACATCTTTCTCTCCTATGTTTTGTGCATTGCTTAATATAGTGTCCCGTTTCCCCACAATTATAGCATTTTTTACCTGCGGTTCTAGACTTAGACCTGATCTTATTGTCAAACTGAGGTCTCTTTCCTTCCTTAACACTACACAAGTCATTGCTCCTATTATTTTTGTCATATCTACTTTTGGACCTACCTCTTACATAAAAAATTTCTAGGGTAACTGAGTCTCTGCCTTACTTAATAGCAGACTTAACATCATTGTAAGAGTCAGGTATGTCATTTAACAAGACAATAGGAGCATACTCATCTATGTGTTCATCCCCTGTCACCTTTATATCTTGAATTAACTTGTTAAACACATCTAGATTATCATCTATGCCTTTGTTTAGATCAACTTTGAGTTTGAAAAATGTTTCAAGAAGGAACATTTTACTAGGGAGGGAGGTTTCAGTGAATAGGGTTTCTAGTTTATCCCACAGACCCTTAGCAGTTTTAACATCTCCTATTTTTCTCAAAACTGAGTCAGACAAATTCAAGATAATAATGGAATGAGCAAGTTCGTTAATTTCAGTACGGTTTTTAGGTGTATTAGAATCTAGATATTTAGCAGTTATGGCCCTTAAAACCTTTTGTTGAATCATAATACATTGAATTTTCTGTTTCCATATTAAAAATCGATTTTCCCATTAAAGGGGTCATGCCATGAGAATTTAAACCAGAAGACATATTGAAAACAAATATGATTGCAATGACAAACAAAATGAACACAAAGTGTAGATTTTCTTTATTACTATATGAAGTATCTTCAACAAAACAGAATTAATGCACAGAAGTGACATGATTCAACAATAACAGGGTTATACAAACTCCCAGGCTATACTCAGTGATGCTAACAGATCTTCTAGGCATACAATAACACAAAGTTAGATGCAGGAAGTGTTCAATATGGCCAAGAGCATAACACACACTACACAAAGTATCGGAAAATGCAGCAGAAGACTTAAGATTCATATACACCTCAGTTCAAACACACATAACAGATCAAGACAAAAAAACACAGAACAAGGAACACAAATGGATCCAAATTTACTTCGATTATCCAACTAGTAAAATGGATACCCTGCAGGTTGCGGTTATCCGACCCAGCCTACAGAGTCATGCAAGAGGGTGAAGAGGAAAGGGATGCATCCGGTCAACAAAGATCTGGATACCTATCTAACATGCGAGAAAATCCTAGAAATCCTAATTGACTCAAGAAACAAAAGGAAAAGAGGAATCGAAGGGTTTAGGGTCAATACTAGAGCGAGGGCCCTAGATGAAGGCGCACCCGACTTACCAGACATGCCCTGGGGCACAGAAGGTGCGGACCCTTCAGCAAGTCGATCGTGCTGAGCAGCACAACCTGGCTCTGATACCACTATTGGGTATCAGGCCTGCTAGCTCCGTTTTTCTGACCGGTTCTCGCCAGATCCCGACTGAGCCCTGATTGAACTTTGTTTCCATGCACGAGAGTCAAACCCTCCCGTTCTTCAAGCTTTGACAGTCCTTTTGTCGTGGAACTATGGTTTCTTAAACTCCTTGGCTTGTGGATCGGTGCCGGAGCCCTGCCTCTTCGATTTGGGACAAAAGTTTGGCTCGGAACTCACCTCTAGTGAGCCTTCGCCTTCCAACTGACCGCGGGTGAAATCTATGGGTAGCAACAACTCAATATCTGTTATTTTTCTAACTTGTTTCTAAGGTATCAATTCATTTAATATCAAACCTCAAGAAGTATTAATAATCAATGTGCTCCAATCCAACATATTTGATGTCATGTGATGTGTCCTAGAAGGTTTCTATTAGTTTCACGATACTTAGTCATTGCATTAATTGGCTGTCACAACCTTATCCCCACTCATGTTATATTTTTAAAATATGTTATATGTCTAAAATGATAATACAACTTGAATTCAACAAACTATATATAAAATATTAATAAAAATTTTAAATCGAATTTACTGAATGTCATGTTATGAGTTCGAAATGCATATAGATATTGCTACTTGATATTCAATATAATATCAAATCAATATACACCAAATATTAATTTTATTTGTCATGAAATAAATCTATACCTTAAGATATATGTATATAATGAAGGATTATTATACGTTATACTATATTATATATTGTATTATGTATATATGATTTAGGTGTGATTCTACAACTACTTTATCCAAAATTTGAACGTGGATAAGTAGAGATCTAAGATATCAAAGTATACCTATCGAATAAATCACTAGCGCCTTTACTTATTTTCATCATCATACATAACTCACAAATTAATTTTATGGAGGAAAGAAACAAAACAAAGGCATTAAAAGTCAACCAATTAATGATAATTTAATTTCTTTCAAAGGAATAACGTATGATCATCCCTGATTCTCACATTTTAAGCATCTATTTCATTCTATTATATGATGTGGGCACCTTCAAATTTTAAATAATTAATTAGTTGAGGGGATAAAGATGAATTTAAGTAGAATAGCAACAAAAGAAAAAAGCTTTACTTCTTTATAAGTATGACTCAATTATTTTTGTGGACTACAAACTCGGAAGCTATAAATCAACCATCAATTTTCAATTATTTATACAACACAATCTATAAATGCCAAGTGTTAATGACAATGAGGTTTAAACGAACATGCAAATTAATATCATATAATCACAATTACCTCAAAAAAATATATGATATGATTATAATCTTCTCGATGGATAGTAAGATAATTGTAATGCCAAAACTATATTTTCCTAGTCGGAAATAAGATAATAATCCAAGTCAAAAAAAAAAAAAAAAAAAAAAAGAAAGAAAGAAAGAAAAAAATCTAAAGGGGGTGATGCATTGATACCTCACCGCGCGGTGACTCTATCTCTTGAAAGCGTTGCTGCATGAGAAGATACAGACATATCCTACAATTTCTCACAACCCTAACTTTTCGCGAGATGCACATGAAATAAAATCTTCTCAAACTCAAACTTTTTTCTTCCCCACCCCCCACCCGCCAAATCTTAAAGCCTGCAAAAATCAAGTTCATCCACCATGCTAGATCATGGTTCTGATCAAGATAAAGATGCTAAAACACAGGAAAAGAGAGCAGTGATGGCGGAATTCGAAGAAATCGATGAGGGCTATCAAACTCCGACGTCGGAGGAGCACAAGATTCCGCGTTTGGGCTGCCCGCCGCCGCCGTCTAAGAAGCGCAGCAGGGCGTCGGAGGAGAAGAGATTAATTAGTAGCCGGACAGTGAGGCGGAGACTGTTTTACGAGGATAAGGAGGTGGACTTACTTGCAGATTTGGTTTTGAGTTTATCCTCATGGCAGCTCCACCGCCGCCGCCGCCGCCAGTGTCGGAGCCAGAACAGACATGAGTGATGAATACCGGTCCCAGAAAGATAAGTTATGATTAATTAATGAATTTTATTTTAGATTTTTACCTTAAAAAGGTATACTTTATCTATAGTAATTAATTATATTAATTACAGGTTTCATATGTGGGGGGCAAATATCTATATATCTATATTACTTCTTCGTTTAGGTTATTACTTGGTTTTGAATTAGCAGGCTATTTTATTTGTTATAAAGAAATATTCATGATGTATTGAAATATTTCAATGTTCATAGAGTTGTACATGGTTCTTTTTAGAGATGGAAAAAAAATCAATTTATAATTCATCTATTATTCAAAACAATATTTTTCAAGTAATCAGAAAAGTCCAATGTCTATATGATAGCATGGAATATCCTGCACCAACTCCAGCTAGTTTATGCTCTGCTTCATTAAATATCCTTCAATTTTTTCAGAGTAGCAATCACATTGAATTAGGAAAAAGAGAATAATAAGTCTAATATTTTCTTGAATAGTTTTTCATGGTTAACATATATACAATCATCAATATGTTAGAGTTTAATATAAATATTTTATGTTTTTTTAGCTTTCTTGTTTTTTCTTCATGAACCCTTCATTGCAAATAATTGAACAAACCCCCCATTTTGAAATGGAGAAAACATTGAAAGCAGTAAAAATAAAAAACGATTTTACTTAATGTGCTAGCTAGTATCCAAATTTACATTCTTTTGTTTTGTTTATGGAGAATAAAAACGAATATATTTAATGAAGGGGTAGTTTGAGAAAAATCTTGAAGTACAAACACAATGAATATATATTCCACCAATCGTACCTAAAAAGTAAGAATAATTTCAACAAAACGTTTGAAAAGAGAAGCACATGCACGAATGGAGTTGGTTGTTTGGTATCTACTATATTGCATTATTAATTTATTACCTTCCCCGCACGCCTATATCCTCGGATTCCTTTTCATTCAATATATAATAAAAATAATATTCTTCCATTCACCCAAATTTATTTCAATAATTTTCAGGTAGAAACTCTTTCAAGTTTTTGCATGGTTGTATAATTCAACTAATTCTACTCTTAATATCTTATATTCCAATGTCACAATATAATAATAATAATGGTGAAATCAATTTTAACTATTATTACAATTGTATTATCATATTAACCGTGAACACGTGTTAATGTATTCACAGTGACCATTGGACCGTTTCTGATAATTCAACATTAGACGATCATATTCTAGAATTGGTTTAAAAATTAAGCAATAAAATTTAAGGTTTGTGATCAAGAACTTCTTTAGTTCATCCTATTAAATCGGTCTATCTGTATAAAATAAATATATGTATATATTATACTCAAGGAAAGAAGTGTAAAATAAATAATCCCAGACCCACTAAATATATAAAAAAAAATCATGTATATATATATTTTTTATAGGGATAAAGGTCATTTAGACCCTTTGACTATTGTGACAGGAACACATTAGCCCCTTATTGACTATTTGGTTCATTTAGACCCTCCAACTATTAAAATTGATTCAATTTAGCCCCTCAATTTTTGAAATTACAATTATACCCTTCTTATAAACAAATAGTTTATAATTAATAATAATTTATTACATTTAACAATAGAAAAAAAGAATATTTATCCTTTCCAATCTTCTTCGACGTTCTACAAAAATTAATGATTTACACTTATTTTGTGTGTAAATAAAAAAATTATATAATAAAGAATAAAGGTAAATTTAATATAATAAAATCTTCTCGTCCTTTTTTATTTATTAGAACAATATAATATCTTATAGTTATTTTAATTTTCTAATAATCAATCATAACAAAATAAATTAATAATTACAAATATTACATACAAATGAAATTACAATATTAATTACGACAATATTCATAAAAATTAATATTAATTTTTTACTATAATATATTATGAAATATGTATATTTATAATTATGATATAATACAAAAAAAATGTTGTTGGCAGAAAATAAAATAATAATACTAAAAATTAAGAAAAGATTAATAAATAAAAATAATTAAGCTCACGATATAAGATATAAAGTTTTAAAATATAAATATTACGATATAAGTTTTAGAATACAAATATTAATAAATATTACTATATAAGATAATTATAATGTTATTTAACATGATTTTTTGGTTGATAATAAGAGGATTAAAATAATTAAGATATTAGTGTTTCTAATTAAAAGGAAAAAGAAAATTATAAGAAAATCTTATTATATAAAATATTTATATTTATACAAATTATAAAACAGATGAAAAATAATTTACTTAATACCCAAAATAAGAAGATAATAAAAATAAACCTACAACCATAAAATATTTGTATTACCTTTTTAAGTTAGGGTATAATAGTAATTTTAAAAATTGAGGGGCTGAATTGAGCCGATTTTGAAAGTTGAAGGGTTAAATTGAACCAAATAGTTAAGGAGGGGCTAATGTGTTCCAGTCACAATAGTCGGAGGGTCAAAATGACCCTTATCCCTTTTTTATATTAAAATTAATCAATTCCAAAACAAAAAAAAAAAGCAATCGTTGTGACTAAGTATATTAAAATTCTCAACAGTAATTTTACATAAAATCTTGAAATTAAAATTACAAAAAATAAGAAATCATTGGATATTCAATATCTTACTATATTTTTTTATAAAAGATATATATCTTACTAGATTTACAATATACAATGTCTTATATTTTATTTTATATTTAAGATATACTTAACAAAATTATGTATTGGTGTATTTTTTTACTAATTCATTTAAAATATATTTGTTTTTATTCATCAATATTTTGTATTATTATATTATAATATAAATCATTATATTATTGTATTACAAACCCTATAAAGTAAGAATTTAATATACAAATATTATAAAATTTGACCTTCATTGAAAACTATCACATGCTCAAAAATGTTTGTTTGTGAGAGATTCAGTGTAAATGAAACTAAGGAAATTAAAAAGATTGATAGAAAAAAAAAAAAAAAGCTCAATATCACTTATTTGGCCTCACTCAAATTTGGGAAGGGTGCATAAAACTATTAGATGCGTCAATGTTGTTTGTGCTTCTCGATCGGCTAAGGTCGATGGGATTTATCCATCAATAACTTATACAATCTTAAACTTTATAATATATAATTTATCATTCAACATTTGATTCGCAAATATTCTAAATTTAAAATATATATATATATATATTAATAATTAAAAGTATTAAATATATTAAAGTGGTTGTATTTAGTTTCAATTTCACGATCCACGTATTTTTGTCGAACTTCAATTTAACAACGCTTTTGTTATCATTGGAGTGCACAAAGGCCCGATTAAAACAACAATGCACGTGAAAAGCCCATTACCATCTGCGTGCAACCTCTCTCTATGTATAGGGATCCGATCTAGTGCTAACATCTTTTACCATGAAAAATAAAAATGATTTACATCCACAGATCTCGCTCAACGTACGGCCTAGATCAACTTAAAACATGCATTCATTTTTCCCCGAACATTATAAGGTAATTTCGCTCATTATAGGGATAAAATGCATGCATTATATGATAACCAGAATTTTAATCACAATGAAACAAAAAAATTCTGTTAACAATCATTTGAAGAAAAAAAAAATCAGAATTCAACTCAATAATTACAAATAAAGTATTTCCTGTGAAGAACTTAAAATCTTACATTAGCATCTAATATTTATTACTCAACAATATGAACAGAAAATCAAACCTAGATCGCATATCTAGATCCCAAATGATGTGAGTGGGTGTGTGTTTAAGATTATAGTAAACTTATTAAAAAAAATTGGATATTGCCATCAGCGAAAGAAGGAAGAAGGCAAAAACATTTTCCGGCGGACAACGACTAACTCGAGAAGTGACGACACTTATTTGAGAAATGAATAATGCAGATCTTTATGAACGAATACAAAAAAATTGGATATTGTTGTCGCCGGAAAAAGGAAAAAACATATTCCGACAGACGACGACTGACTAGAGAAGCAAGGACACTGATTTGGGCTAGGGAGAGCAGCGGCAGCGATCCAGGAAGAATGAAGTTTGATAATCAATTACGTGTAATGAAAGATGGTGATATTTATATTAAGATAAGATTAAAAAATTGCCCTTCATTTCTAATAATGCAGATTGTGATGAATAATATATATATATATATATATATATATATAGATTAAATTCAGATACTAAAAATACAGTATGTAGTACGTAAATATAAATGAGCATGAGTTTTTATATTGATTATATCGTTGGTTGGGATGATGAGTGTGAGTTATTAATTAAAAGTATGAGTCCTAATTAAGATTAATTACATCATTGATTTGTTGCGTACATTATATATAATGAGGGTAGTTGTAACAATAAACCCACCCATACAACTTTTATATCGCCACATAAGCATCACATCAAAAGTTAAGATCTATCATTTTTTTTGAACTTATCACTCTAACAATAAACATATAACGTCAACTTTAACACGGTCCCACAAAAATCCACTCACAATATATATCTATATTACTCCCTCTGTCCCGGTTAGATTGTCATATTTTGACCGGACACAATAATCAAGATATGTGAGTAGTAGTGGAATGAATATTTTATTGATGAGTGTGAAAAACTTGCTATTTTAGGAAACTGGACTAATATCATGGGACGGACGAAAAAGAAAAAATGGACAATTTATGCGGGACGGATGAAGTATTTATTTATTATATTAATTTATAGTATTAAATTACATAATAATTTTTATGTCATGGCCCGATTTATAAACAAGGCATAAATAAGAGAATTGAGGCACATCGGGTACAAGACTTGCACTTGGGATATCAATAAAAAATAAGAACTCAAGCGAATAAAAGACATTGAAGGGTGCCTCCTCAAGAAGGGATCGTAGCTTCTTGAGTAAACCAAATATCAGAGTTTTAAACAAGATTGAAGATAACAAAAGTCTAACAAAAGACATTGAGTCTAGCAGCGGAAAGTTATCAAGGAAGTATGTATATGAAGATACACACTTCCGCATCTAACTATTACAAAAGATGAGTCTTCAGCTCCACTCTTCTGCTACCTCGTACTCTGCACCAAGTCTTCTTTTAACCTGCGTATTTTAGAAATAATGCGAGGGACTAAGTAACACATGCCCGAAAACATAGATACATAATTTTGTCATGCCTTTTATAGAGGGTCGCACGTGGGGTTTTAAACTTTAAAAATCCTCCCATGTCACCAAAACATTTTATGCATTTAAGCGTGCTTTCAACAGTTAAACTATCTGCAAAAATATATGACTGGGAGGTGGCCGCCAACCACAGCCACAATGCTAGTCCATGTAGGGCGCGACCCTTTAACATGATAGCATCACAGTGCACTAACCCGTGACATCTTTTCATACCAACCGGGTACGATCGTTAGAGACTCGCAATACGCGTAGTCAACATTCACGTTCCCACGTGTAATGTTCTTCTCTGAGTGGGGTTCCCCACAAAGAGGACATATAGCAAACACAAAACAGTAGGCAATGACAAAACAATTAAAATCAAAACATTTCATTTCATGCTTGATTTGTTAAAAAGGAAACATCATTTGATTTTATTTTGGCCCACAATATAGGGGTACAAGAAAGTCCACCTTGAGTAGGTGCGGTTACACGGTTGGTTGATCTAATAATTGATCTTCTCATTGCCCTTTCCTATGATATAAGGAATACGAGTAAATCCTCAAGGGATAATAGATTATCTATAATCTAACACATCAAAACAGTTTTAGACTCTTAATCGATCTTGGACTTCTTGTAGGGATTTATCCGTGAACAGAATCACAAAATCCAAATAAGCTGGATCGACTTATAGTTTATTGTTCACAAAACCCTAGCATTCTCCTATGAATTTAATGCGTGGATAATAGAAATTACTGTTATTTCGTAGAGTCTGATCTGATCTTTCGCGTTTGAATATCCAACTTTGATTCAACCACACGATTCGATTAACTCTGCAGAAACATAAATTAGTAATCTAATTTCTAGATTTAATCGAAAATAAAGAAAATAGAAAAGAGAGAATTATGTTCTCCAGATCAGATCTCTGGGGTTGTATCTCAATGCTGTTCAGATCTGCTACTGATGAGGATTCCACAGATCTGTAGTTGTGCAAGGCCAGAATCGAAATTCTCCTCCCTCTTGCACTGTAGCCGTCGCCCCCTCTCTTTATCAGCCCTAAGGTTTCAACTGATTTGAATTATCACACTTGTGGCTGGGGTTTCTGAGAGAGAGATGTCTATTTATAGACCTAGGGTTTTAACCCTAATGGGCTGCTGGGCTCAATTCAGTATATTTACTTTGGGCCAGACCTGGGACCTAATGCAAATAATAAAGTGGGCCTATAAATTAATTAATTTTTATGTCCACAACCGATGACACAATTATTTAATCAATATTAATTCTTTTTCACCACAGAATTAATACTGACCTACCCCTTTATTACCACGTTATGAGAACGGGCTGCATATAATTGAGAATCCCCATATTTAAGGTTACCGGACATTCATTAATTAATCGGAGCTTCTGACAAGCTCTATCTACAATTAATTAATATCTTATTATTCCTGATTAGTACCACTCAATCCTTATCACTCGTGCCTGAACTTAATCAGCCTGCAGGACTTTGGCACGATGAATGTCATTGACAAGCTCTATCTACAATTAATTAATATCTTATTATTCCTGAGTAGTACCACTCAATCCTTATCACTCGTGCCTGAACTTAATCAGCCTGCAGGACTTTGGCACGATGAATGTCATTGAGCTCCTCAGGGAATGTTCTCATCCTATTACTTGGATATGGTTACCTAAACCCAGTCTCAGGCAGTACTACACAAACTGTTGTTACCCAAGATGCGGATATACGAGCACGTTACTTAGGCTCTCCACCATGGCAAGTCAAAGCAACAGTCAATCTGTGCAAACCCCTGAACCTTCGTTAGGGTTTGGACTCAATCAAGAACAAGATCTTGTATTCGCTGATGTCAGACGGTCGAATACATCTCACTGCGGTCCATCAATACGCCACCCTTGCGTACCAGCATGTCAAGTAACCAAGACATACTACTTATTCTGACAATGCCACAGCCATCCGAACAAACATATCCTCATACGCTGTCTCGGCTGTGATCGGGTTTATGTCTCACTAGGTCAAATGATCATACTGTCTTCTGCGATCTACTACACGCTGTGTGATCGTCCCTATCGGTGAGACAAGAGGATACTATTGTTACATACATGTAAGTTTGTTTGACAGATAGGAGAAGTGAACCGTTGTATACTCATTGTAATAAATGCTTTCATTATACAAAACCCATCACTTCTCACGTTGAGCCATCGGATAGGGATGTGAAAGAATGATCAAACAATTTAGTTTGATGAACAAGATAGACAAATGTTATTTCAATAGCTTGTGATTCAATATTGAGCGTAAACTCACAATAAAAGTCCGTGGTTCAACTTAATTGAACAAATGCGAAACATCTCAAATGACGGAACATTACTTCGAAGATTATGATTGAAAGAATTTCATAATCAATTATGAATCATCGTACATCGCTTGAGAGTATGAGAACTCATCAAGTTGTTTCAAGAAAAGATCAAGTCATGATTAATATATGTCGACCGAAATGAATGTGTGTTGACCGACACAAGTGTGTCGACCGATACGAGTGGTCGACGAAGAAAGAATCGAGCAAGGATTTCGTGTCGATCGACGTGGCTTCCACGTTGACCGATACAAGCATGTCGACCGACATGCCTCATGTGTCGACCGATACAGCTGCGTCGACCGACGCAGGCCTCAAATTGGTCGAAACAGAGGGTGTTTTTATGCGGCATAAATTTGTGTTTTTTACTCAAACGATTATCTGGGCTCGTCCAATAGATTTCTAACAACACCAAATGATTTTCTAACATGTATAACGAGTCTAGATATGTATTTCAACGTCAAAACATGTTGGGAATCGAGATAAACCTCAAATCATTCAAATAGGGCAAACATACCAAAAATACTCCAAAATAACCAAAACTCGATTTCTAGGTCGATATATCATTTCTAGGCTCATAATACAACATGCTAAACATGCATACGTACTCATAAATCCAATATCAAGCCTAAATCATGAAATTTATAAACTAGGGCATAAACCATAACATGCTTAAATGAACAAAATAGCTAGATGGAGGTTCGATTTATACCTCTAGGACGTTTATAGGTCCTTGTGAGCTTGATCAACCTTTGATTTCTCTATTTCTCACTTCAAAACAAAAAGGAATGGAAATCTAAGGTTGGAAATGGAAAGGAAACGAAGAGAGGATTCCGAAAAGGTATAGTTTTACCTTGAAAACTCTTTGTCGGAGCTTCGTCGGAGCTCACCGGAATTCTCGCCGGAAAAACTCTAGAGAGTTTAGTGAGAGTGAGTAAAAGTGGTGGAGTGAGAGGGTGGGTTTCTATTTATAGAAAGGAGGTGAGGGTAAATTCGGAATTACCGAAAGTCAAAAAGGTTAAAGTGGTTGTTACATCAGTCACTTTAACATCATCTCACATCAACTCCACATCTCTTCGCGTCATTGCACGGGAAACCGTGATATTTCGTCGAAACACGAATATTTATCGATCGATATTATCCCGATACAAAAATATCGGGTCACCGAATAATTAATCGAGATTAATTAAGCTCATTAATAATAATTACTTTCCTCCAATAAAATAAAGGTGGCAAAAATACATTGCTAATATTTATAATTTCCCAAAATAAATCGATCGCAATATCTTGAATTAATTCGATAGCAAAATATAATTTTCGGAAATTTAATAATTGCAATTATTATTTTACGAGGGGTGTTACATTTTAAATTTTCTAATTTAAGACAATTATGAAAATTTATAAATTTAAACAATACAGATTTGGAACGACAAACACACGAGGAAAATTAAATTCAGTCAACATCATAATAGTACAAGAAAATAAAATCACACAACATTGCAACATGGTAAAAAATTCATACTAATCACTTATGTAATTTGCCCATATATATTCAACTAAATCTGTCTGAAGCTGGTGGTGTGCATCTTTATCACGTAGTTCCTTGTAATTTTGAAGATAAACTTGAAATTCTTGAATAGAACCCAAGTATATTGTTGTAGACGGAGGTGTGTCTTTGTCGGACCACATGATAGATGCATCTCTTTCGTCTTCTATAATCATATTGTGCAAAATAATACATGTATAAATAATATTCCTCAAATCTTATTTGTAATAACTTCGTGCAGGACCTTCTTCTACTGTCCAACGAGCTTAAAGCACTCCAAACACCCATTCCACATCTTTTCTTGCAGCTTGTTGCCTCTCCTTAAATTTCTTGCATTTGGAATCCATAGGACATAGAAAACTTTTGACAAATAAGGCACATTCTAGATAGATCCCATTTGTTAAATAATATTCATTTCTATAGGTTATGGCATTCACCGTAAAGGTAACTTGTGGAGCATTTCCTTGTAATACTGCATTGAATAAATGTGATCCTTTAAGAACATTTATATCATTATTCGAATATGCACATCAAAAAAAAGTATGTCATATCCACAAGTATGCAGATACCACCACTTCGAGAATTATTGTTGGAACACCATAACCCCCTCGAGTATATTGACTTTTCCAAGCAACAAGACAATTCCTCAATTCTCAATGCATGCAGTCAAGACTCCCTAACATCCCACGAAATTCATGTCTCTGCTCATGCATTTGAAGCAAACGTTAAATATTTACAGCAATTGGTCTTCTCAACTATTGAGCTCCAATTAAATAAATCAATTATAAATTTAGTAATTCAAGAAATATACTATATAAATAATTTATAATTTCAAAATTATATATTTAATATATCTAATCTGTAAATATGAATATACATACCATTAAAAATTTATATATATAACCATCATATACAATATATAACCATTATAGTTATATTTATATAATCGTTATAAGTAAATATACATTGTCATTTCTTTAGCCGTTATATACATTACACATAAATATAAATATAGTTGTTATAGGGTAGTGATTAGGTGATAATAGGATTTCCCATGCTAAATGAGAAAAAATCTGAGCCATTAAATATTTCAATCTACGGCTCAGGTTAAATAAATCCCGTCCAATTTTCGGTGGATTTTTTGCACATACGCAATGCATAAAAGGGCAAAAATGTAAAAAATGTATATTCAATAATTTCATTTCGTGCAGTTCATAAAACATAATATGCATACGTTCAATGTAAAAAATGCAACATTTTAGTTATAAAACTACAGCATATAATCAATGCAAAAAATGCACTTAATATGAATACAAAAATGCATATGCTTTAGAATAAAAATGCATCTTATTCAAGTTAATAATGCATCATTTGATGCAAAAAGTGCAAATATTTGGGAACATTTTTTATGCGTAATTGATGCATTTTTTTATCCTGAACGTATCAATGTAAAAAATGCACTCAATATGAATACAAAAATGCATATACTTTAGAATAAAAATGCATCTTATTCAAGTTAATAATGCATCATTTGATGCAAAAAATGCAGATATTTTGGAACATTTTTTATGCGCAATTTATGCATTTTTTATCCTGAACGTAAATATAATGAAGAACATATACCAGCTGAATATAAAATCATGATTTTCGTGCGAATCTTCTAAATTTAACATATCCAATATGGATATCATATGAATCGTCGTAAAAATACGTTTAATTTGATATATGATTCGTAAAAAATAGATTTGAATCGAGAAAGATATAATCGTTTGATTATAATGGGAGGAAAGAGAAAATTAGGAGAGAGAGTATTTAGATCTAAAATAGAGGAGACGGTTACCAAAATTAAAACAGCAATTACTACCTTACCCTTATTTCCATAATGATGCGTGAATTAATGAAGGAGTAGTTTAAATCTGAAGCGTCGATCTATATAAATAAACAGCCCAGATTTATTCTCATTTAGCATGGGAAACTCACTTATTATATGATCACTACTCTAGTTGTTATATATATATATATATATATGTATATATATATATATAATACACATATAATATACAACGACTTTTTTATTCTTCCTATATAAATACATACATCTCACTCTCATTCTTCACATCACAAATCTTATTCTATTATCATTTTCAATTTTCTTGTCGTTTTTATTGTTCTTTCGTCTTTGTTTTCTTTCTCAAATGGTTGGAAACAATCGTGAGTCATTTTCTAATTATTTTGCCTTATCACAAAATCAAGAAAATTCAAACTCACAAAATCCTCCACCATATCTTTCGAGTTTTCAAAACTTTCAAGTACCCTGTACACCATTTTATTTTCAAAATTTTCCTAAATATGCCAATATTACTCCTCCTAATTATAATGAAGCAATGATCGGTAATTTTGCTATGCCACATTCTCAAATGTCATTTTATCAATTACCAACACCACCACAATAACAACCAACTTATGACAATTTTAGACGCTTAAGTGTATGAGGATCGTCGAGTGATAAAGAGCAAGAGTCATCATTTGAGGCAGGTGGCTCTCAATTCCCACCACACTCCACCCAACTTGAAGCAGATATCACTCTTAATAATGAAGGAAGTGGTCGACGTCCGGAGACGGGATGAACACATGATGAGGAGAAGTGTCTAGCTCAAGTTTGGAGCACTATTAACAATTGCAGCAAAGTTGGCTATTCACAGCAAAGTTAGCACGAATAAGGTTAAAATTTCTAAAACTAATGTGGAAGAGCGACGGGAAAGATGGGTAACGATGAAAGAGATCCAACTAGAAAAAGTCAAATAAAAGAATATCAAGTTGGAGCAACAAGACTACTATATCAGCTTTAAAGATACGAGCACAATGTCGGCTAAAGAACTCCAAACTCACACAATATCGTTGAAGGTATTAAAGCGAGGCGTGGCTGAATTTGAAGACTTAAGTTGTATACTTTAATTACTCTATTATTGTCTATTATCACAACTCATTTATTTAATTTCAAATAATTTAACCTATAATTTTTTAAAGATGCTTATAATTTTATTCTTGCTTTTAATTATTTTCATGACTGAATAATTATAATTTTCAATACAAATTTAAACAAATTATAATATTTTATTTATACATGTACATAAATTATATTTATTATGTAATTAATATTATATATATAGGGTAGTGATCAGGTGAGAATAGGAGTTACTATGAGAAATAAGAATAGATCTCGCGCGTCCATCTCATCAAATCGACGAACAAGATTCATTCTCAGCAAATTAAAATATGCGGCATTTTTGCCCCAATATCCTGCAGTTTTAGCATTTAAAGGCTAAAACTGTAAAAATACTCAAACACAAACAACAACCTGCATTTAAAGCCTGATTTACTTCATTTTTAGCCTGATTTACTTCATTTTTAGCCCGATTTACTTCATTGTTATATAAATACGAATTAAAAAAAAATTAAACATCTTCTTTTTCAAAGCAGCAACACGAGCGTAGTCTCTATAAAACTCAATAACAACATCAACAGTTCTAAAAACTCTGTCCTTAAAATGCTTCATCTCATCAACACACTTTGGAATAAATGAACATGTAAGATACAAAAATGCACAAAGTTAACACTAAAGATGCACAATATAATAGTAAAAATGAACGTCGATCTGAATCTCATCAATACACTTTGGAATAAATGAACCTGTAAGATACAAAAATGCACAAAGTTAACACTAAAGATGCACAATATAATAGTAAAAATGAACATCGATCTGAATAAAACAAATTTTTTAAACTATATTCATGCACAATTAACAAAGTCGAGACCGAACACAAATGCGAAATCTAGAAACAAAGAAAAAAACCTGATCGATAAAAGAAATACAAATCAAATCGAACGAAGAAGGAAGAAGAAATCAAATCGCGCGAATAAAGGAATAAAAGATGTGATGAAATACTATTTCAGATTTAAAAAAGCTAAAATTACAAAAATAACCTTAATTTTGCAAAACTGCAGGATAATCGAGGAAAACTGCATACGGAGTGAAATAGATCATGAGCGTTGAAATTACAAAATCAAAGGCTGAGATTTATTCTCATTTCTCATACTAAAAACTATTCTCATATGATCACTACTCTATATATATATATATATCCTTAATGTACATTTTTCACACATCAATTTCTTTTATATAAATATTAATATACATACACCCAAATTAAATTCACACAATAAAAATAAGTGCAATTTGCAAGATGGCCAACATTCAGGGCTCACAAATTGTCTCCAAACCCAACTTTCAATTTTGAAGCCAGGTTTAAGGATGCTTGTAATGACACTACAATTTCCAGCTTTAAAGCTGAACTTACAGTTCCAACCATTATATTAAACCCAACTCTATGACATGACAAAAAAATTTTAAAGCCAGCTCTTATTTATTGGAGCTGAATTTATGCACCCACTTTTATTATTTTATTATTTCTATATATATATATATATATAATTTGAACGTTAAAATATGAATGTTAAATATTAAACGTTAAATAACGGTTGTTTTTTTTAGTATAAATACATACTCATTTTTCATTTAACATCAAACTTTAATTTTGCATCTCTCATATTTAATTTTGTGTTATTTCAACCCCACTTATATTGTATTTTTCTATCAAAATGGCTGAAAATAATCGTGACTCACCTTCAAACTTTTTTAATCCATTCCATAATCAAGAAAATCCTAGCTCACAAAATCCACCAACTCATTTCATCTCCAATTCTCAAAATCTTCAATTTTCATATCCACAACAAATTTTCCCAATTTTCAGGGGTCCTGCAAGATCTTATTACAAGGAAGATTTGAGAAATATTATTTATACATGCATTATTTTGCACAATATGATAATCGAAGATGAAGGACATGCAATTATTAATTGGTTCTACTCAAGAGTTTCAAGCTTATCTTCAAAATTATAGGGAGCTACGTGATAAGAAACACACCACCAACTTCGGACATATTTGGTTGAGCATATATGGAGTTGTTATGGAAATGATTAGAATTTTTTTTTAATCTACGAAGATTAAAGGTTATCTATTTGTTTGTATGCTTGTAGTATTGTCTTAGTTCAATTTATTTAGTTTGTTATTGTAATTTGTGTCGATTTAATTTGTAATTTTTCATAAATTTATTGAATTTATGCTTTGAGAGTTTTAATTATAGTAGTATTAAGTAATTTAATATTTATAAGTACATATTTTTTAAATATATGAAGTATATGTATTTAATCACACACACATATATATATAGAGGTGTAATCATATCACAAGGCGCCTTCAGATGGGAGATGAGAATGAATTTTGTCCTTTTATTTTTTCAATCGTGTGGTCCAGATTTAAGTTTTAAAATATTTTAATTTATTAATTTCTCAATTAATCAAACACAATAAGGGCAATTGGGTATATTTGTATTTCATATTTAGATTATTTCCTAACTAATTTTTGCAGATATTGTGGAAATTATGATCTTCTGTATTTGCATGTTGCAAGATATATCTTCTTCCCTACAATTCACCACAATTGACCACAATTCACGGAACAAAGTTTTTGTGTCCTGGTAATAATTTTTTTAATTGTCGTCGTTCTCCCACCATCCGCCGACATTGTCGTCCTCTCTCTCTTCCGCTAGTGACGACGTCGCCACCCCACCCACCATATTTTAACCTATCTGCAACAAAGAAAAGAAGATGGTGCAATGAGATCGGTGGAAAAGAGTACAAATGGTTGCAAAACTGAACCAATTCATTCAAGAATCTCTTACAATGGTCTTGCCAACTAAACAAGATGTTGGGAATTTGATATTGCAGTTAACAACACCAAAATTGAAGAAACAACTCAACAGAGGAGTGAGTGTTGTTAATTTTTGCCTCAACAATTTAATTATTTATTTAGGGACTTTTTTTTATTTTTTAGATATAAGTTGCATTATTTAAGCCTTTAAATTTGCATTATATACGCTTGCAAACTTGCAGTATTTTTAATGGGATGATTGAAGTTTTTATAATATAGTTATTTAATTCTTTGATGTAAGTTGCATTATTCAAGCCTGTAAATTTGCATTATATACTTCTATACAGTTGTAGTATCTTTAATGGGATGATTGAAGTTTTTAGAATATAGATGTTTATTTCTTTGATGTAAGTTACATTATTTAAGCCTGTAAATTTGCATTATATACGCCTGTAAAGTTGCAGTATTTCATAGATTGATTGAGGTTTTAGAAAAACTTAAAACATTGTTTCTGCAACCCAAATAATCTATTAAACTATTGAATGTGAAATTTTTTAGCAGTTCTACGAAATTCTTCTGGGTTTTAGTTTTTTCCCTATGCTCGAATGCAATTTTGAGACGAAACTCAGAAACCGGGGAGAATTTACGCGAGATTATTTCAGAGAAATGTCAAATGGGATTTTTTGGGGGAAATTTGGTTTTCGTACTCTATATTTTCGGAATGAAAATCCCACACATGAAATATGCGCGAATTTCAAGGGATTCGAATTAATCCTTGGTAGTTGGGTTTGCATCTTTACATTAATACCCTCATAATGCAACATTTTTTAATTACCGAATGCAGTTTTTAATTTTCGGCCATCAATTTAATCTCAACCGTTCGAATCCATATTTAAATGGCCTGGATTTATTCTCTTCTCTCATCTAAGAGACCACTTGTGACTTTAATGCACTCATATATATATATATATATATATATATATATATATATATATATATAGGGAGTGGATCTCATACTAAAAGTGAGTTTATACTAAATAGAAATGAATCTACACCATTCGTCTAAAAAAATCAATGGTTGAGATTAAAACATTTTTTCAGATTTTATGCTTTTTGCTTTATAAATCATGCTTAATCGAATTAAGCATGATTTATAAAGCAATTAAGCACGAACGAGAATTATGCTTAATTTTTTAATCTTTGATGTTTTAATCTCAACCATTGATGCTATCAATCCAATGACTGAGATTTATTCCTATTTAGCACAAACTTTAATTTTAGCACTTGAGTGGATCTCTCTCTCTCTCTCTATAGTCATTACGAACGTACAAGACGCAAAAGTTGTGTTTTGTTCATTTTATGTATTATATACTTCATTTTATCTTAGTTATACTTCATTTTATCTCAATTGTGATTCATTATGAAATAAATTCGATGCGAATTTTGATGTTACACGTGACATGCATTTTATCTTAGCAGTTCTTCATTTTATCTTAGTTATACTTTATTTTATCTCAATTGTGATTCATTATAAAATAAATTCGATGCGAATTTTGATGTTACACGTGACATGCATTTTATCTTAGCATTTCTTCATTATATCTTAGTTATTCTTCAATTTATCCCAATTGTTGTTCATTATAAAATAAATTCAATGTAATTGTACATCGTTATTAGATCTTCATTTTATCTTAGCAGTTCTTCATTTTATCTTAGTTATTCTTCATTTTAGTCGAAGAACTCTACAAGCAGCAACAAAACCGAGAAGAACCAGCTAGCAGGCAGCAAAACCACCTCTGCACCAACCAACCACAGCAGGCAGCAGCAAGAAACACAAACCACACACACCCAAGTTGTGCATAACAGCAGCAAGGATGAAAAACCAACAACAACAGGCTACAAACCAGTACCCAAAGCAATCTGCAACAGCAGAAACAGTAAGGAGAGGCTGCAGCTAGTAACCCCAAACAACAGCAACAAGGCTGCAACATACCATCGCCCATAAACCATCAAATTGGCCAACACCTCACACATTTGCAGCTAGGCTTATAGGAGTTTGAGATTAGATTGGTGTTTGCTTTTGCCGGCGGCGGAGGCACCGGCAGCGGGATGTGCGATAGCTGCACTGCGTAACTCGGCGACATTGTGTACTGAATCGGAGTCTGGTGGTTGTGGACGCTGCTCGCCGTCGGCTGCTTCTCCTAATCTCCAAGCCCCAATCGCAAAACTTGGGCACACATTATGATATTTAAAATATGTTAAATGACAATGATACCCTTATATACGTAACAATGATGTTCGCGGAAGATAAAATGAAAATGAAAATTATTAAAGCATGATCGCAGATCTTGTGCAATCAATGGCTGAGATTTATTCTCATTTCTTACATTAACATCTATTCTCATACGATCTAACCTCTCTATATATATATATATATATATAATATTATTATATATTATAGTGGATGTGTGTGGGACCATGTTGAAGTTGATGGTGTAGGTTTATTGTTATAAGAATAGGTTTAAAAAAGTTAGTGGGTTTAAAATTTTGATGTGACACTGACGTGGCAATATTGAAGTTGAGTTTGTAACTTTATTGTTACAACCACTCTAATATATTTTTGCCACATCACCATACACAAAGTTGTGTAATGAATATTGATAATTCATACCACAATTTTTAACCGAGGACATAATCATAACATAATATGATTAATGAAAGCTACATCACATACCATTGACAGTCTGACCGAATTATGATTTAGATTATATTTTTAAGTTTTGTGGCTAAATTTTGTTTTAAAAAAATAAGTTATAATATTAAAATTTTTGGAGAAGTATCGATTCGGATACCAAAACATAGTTTAATTAGTTATCGCTTCAAAACTCAAAAGATGAATTTTTAATTCAAGACTTGAAATATTATACAATTCTCAATGCGAGGCCCTAATATCGAGATCTTGGATCGACAATCTTATGATCTTTGAAATTCTGAATCAATATTATAATATGTGAAGAGGGTTCGAATATAAATTTCTTGAGGTAACGTTAGGCATAGTGTATAAGACACTTTTCTCACAAATAGAAAGTGTATTTGGATCTTGTAATTGTAATATTTCTTGATCGAGTACATGTTAATTTTACACATATTTCACACCTATTTGACTGTATATGTGTATGCATGCCAACCGTGAATTATAAAAATATTAAACCAAAATAAGTAATACACAAACTTAATTCCGACAAACTAAGTTAACACGATCCAAACATAGAAAAACATAAACCTAATTATTATTAGTTATTACACATTATTATGCATAGAACCTTCCTCAACGTTTCCGAATCTTCGAAATCAACCTTCCTCGACTCTCTTGAAAAGCTGATCAGACCTACAAACGGGGCAGGTCACGTGCGAGGCGAGCCACGTGTCAACGCAGCTGCTGTGGAACACGTGACCGCAGTAAGGGATCAGCCTCACGCTCTCTCTCTCCTGGAACTCGCTCAAGCAGATTGGGCACTCTTCCATCATCTGCTGCTGCTGCTTCGCGTACGCCACCACTGGCAGCGAGTTCACGGCGGCGGGGTCTTGGCCCCCTTCCCGGTTCGACGAGTCCGCGGCGGAGGAGCGCCGGATGTAGACGGAGAATAGCCCCATGAAGAAGAAGGCGGTGAAGAGGACGATGATAGTTAAGGCCATTGAGGAGTCCAGCTGTGTGTTGGGGCTGAAGGGCCTCCGAAATGCGGCGGCGGCGGTTGAAGTGTCATTCTTGAGGTGGGGAGCGGCGTCTCCGCCGGCGGGGGCTTGGGAAACATTGGTTTCTGGTTGGAGGAGCCTTCTGCTAGCTGATGGGTTCATCAAAGGGTTATGTGACACGTTGACTGACTAGGCAGGCGGCGGCGGCGGGTGGTGGGATGGCGGCAGGAGGGGCTGCCGGCGAGGGGTTGAGTGATGCGCGGTATAATATTGCATTATATATGAATTTGTATTGTACTTTCATGTTGTACTATAGTAAATAATCATTACATTTTGTATTATTTAAATTCGAAAATAATAATAACAATAATACTCCCTTTGTTCCCGTTGATAGTCCCTTGAGATTTGATACAATAACCAATGCGAGTAGAGATATAGGAAATGAGTATTTTATTAGTGAGTGAAAATTAACTTTTCATTTTAGATAAATAGACAATTAAATGGGACGAACGAAAAAGAAAAAAGGGACTAATAAAGTGGGACGAAGGGAGTAATATTTATGCAACGGTTTTAAAATCATCGAGTAGTTTTTAATTTCATGTCACTATGGGCACATTTATAATTCTCTAATTTTACAATTTCATTCGCCATCTATTTTTTTTCTTATTTAATCCATTTTATTATATAGATATGTATATGTATTATATGGAAGTATATTTCTTGTTTCATAAGATAAAGTTTATTCCAGATAATTTATAATTTTAAAATCTTATAACGTATGAAATGTTTTTGAATTATTAAACAAGTTGGGCTAGAATAAGATTTGATATATAGCTAGACTAGACTACCGAGTAAGCTTCCTGTAAAATGTTACTTCCTCCGTCCTATTAGATTAGTTCTTTTTTGTTTCGATAGAGTAATCAATGTTTGTGAGTGTATTGAAATTAATATTTTATTAACGTGGGGAAAAAAATTCATTTTAAAAAGGGGACTAATTTAGCGGCACAGACGAAAATAGAAAAATGGATTAATTTGGCGGGACGGAAGGAGTATTTAATGAGATATTTATGAGACTTTTATTTATGTAAATAATGTATTCAGGAATACATTATTTATTATGTTCAAATGTATCATTTATTAACTACAAATATATGATTCCACTTCATTTATATATATAGGGGGCTGATCTGGTGAGAATAGCCCTTATCATGAGAAATGAGAATAAATCTCGTCCATAGATTTGCCAACATCAACGATCTAGATTACATAAGAGCTTTAACAAAAAACGCGGCATAATATCCTCATTTTACTTCATTTAAGGGCAACATAGTCATTACGAACGTACAGGGCGCAAGAGTTGTGTTTTGTTCATTTTATGTATTATATACTTCATTTTATCTTACTTATACTTCATTTTATCTCAATTGCGAATCATTATAAAATAAATTCGATTCGAATTTTGATGTTACACGTGACATGCATTTTATCTTAGCAGTTCTTCATTATATCTTAATTATTCTTCATTTTATCTCAATTGTGATTCATTATAAAATAAATTCGATGTGAATTTTGATGTTATATGTGACATGCATTTTATTTTAGCAGTTCTTCATTATATTTTAGTCATTCTTCATTTTATCTCAATTGTTGCTCATTATAAAATAAATTAAATAAAAATAAAATCAATTTTTCGGAAAAAAAATGATTTCAATTCTCTTCATTTTATTTCCTATATACATCATTAAATGAAAAAAATCAAATTTTTAGAAACAGTTCACTTCATTTTATCTCCTCTATAAGTCATTAAATGAAAAAAATTAAATTAAATAAAACTAAAATCAATTTTTCGGAAAAAGTATTTCAGTTCTCTTTATTTTATCTCCTATATACATCATTAAAAGAAAAAAATCTAATTTTTAGAAACATTTCTCTTAATTTTATCTCCTCTATACTTTATTAAATGAGAAAAATTAAATTAAATAAAAATAAAAATAATTTTTCAGAAGAATATGTTAAGTTTATTTTATCTATTTAAAACTTCATTAAATTAGAAAATTCAATTAAATAATAATAAAATTTAATTTAATTTTAGAGTATTGGATGACTCAACAAGACAATCGAAATCTTGTGAAAAATAAAAATGAAAAGGAATTACAGATCCAAATATGTAATATTGAAGTTCGCGGATGATAAAATGAAAATGGAAATGATTTGAGGGAGATATCATCAGGTTAAATGACAATGATACCCTTAAATATGTAATAATGAAGTTCTCGGAGGATAAAATGAAAACGGAAATTATTAAAGCATGACCGCAGATCTTGTGAAATCAAAGACTGAGATTTATTCTCATTTCTTACATAAACATCTATTCTCATATGATCTAACCTCTATATATATATATATATATATATATCAATTAAGCACGAATAAAAATTATGCTTAATTTTTTAATCTTTATGCTTTAATCTCAACCATTGATGCTATCCATCCAAGGGCTGAGATTCATTCTTATTTAGCACAAATTTTAATTTTAGTACTTGAGTGAATATATATATATATATATATATATATATATATATATATATATACAAGTTTGAGTTTAGATATAGTCTCTTTGGTATCACAGAATTGATATTGAGAAGGGATAAAGGTCATTTAGACCCTTTGACTATTGTGACAGGAACACATTAGCCCCTCATTGACTATTTGGTTCATTTAGACCCTCCAACTATTAAAATTGATTCAATTTAGCCCCGCAATTTTTGAAATTACAATTATACCCTTCTTATAAACAAATAGTTTATAGTTAATAATAATTTATTACATTTAACAATAGAAAAAAAGAATATTTATCCTTTCCAATCTTCTTCGACGTTCTACAAAAATTAATGATTTACACTTATTTTGTGTGTAAATAAAAAAATTATATAATAAAGAATAAAGGTAAATTTAATATAATAAAATCTTCTCGTCCTTTTTTATTTATTAGAACAATATAATATCTTATAGTTATTTTAATTTTCTAATAATCAATCATAACAAAATAAATTAATAATTACAAATATTACATACAAATGAAATTACAATATTAATTACGACAATATTCATAAAAATTAATATTAATTTTTTTACTATAATATATTATGAAATATGTATATTTATAATTATGATATAATACAAAAAAAATGTTGTTGGCAGAAAATAAAATAATAATACTAAAAATTAAGAAAAGATTAATAAATAAAAATAATTAAGCTCACGATATAAGATATAAAGTTTTAAAATATAAATATTACGATATAAGTTTTAGAATACAAATATTAATAAATATTACAATATAAGATAATTATAATGTTATTTAACATTATTTTTTGGTTGATAATAAGAGGATTAAAATAATTAAGATATTAGTGTTTCTAATTAAAAGGAAAAAAGAAAATTATAAGAAAATCTTATTATATAAAATATTTATATTTATACAAATTATAAAACAGTTGAAAAATAATTTACTTAATACCCAAAATAAGAAGATAATAAAAATAAACCTACAACCATAAAATATTTGTATTACCTTTTTAAGTTAGGGTATAATAGTAATTTTAAAAATTGAGGGGCTGAATTGAGCCGATTTTGAAAGTTGAAGGGTTAAATTGAACCAAATAGTTAAGGAGGGGCTAATGCGTTCCAGTCACAATAGTCGGAGGGTCAAAATGACCCTTATCCCTATTGAGAAATTAGGTAAGCAATTGTTTAATTAACTAAAATTATTGTGATTTACAAAAAAAATTATTTATAATGAAATCTTATTTGGTATGGCCTAAAAAAGCCCATGGGTCGATGGTCTTTTTTTGTCTGAAGCCCAATGGCCGTCGGTCAATTCATATTATTTAGATAGTTCCAGTTTCATTTATAAAATTTAACCTGATCCGATATTAAAAAAAATTTGAAAATATAAATAAGCCAAATACAATAGTAAATAGCATTAAATTTTCTTAAAAAAATCTGGAAGTTGAAAAAAGAAACATGATTTAAAGTTAGAAATAAAGTTAGAGAAGTTCTCCAATAAATAAAATATTTAAAATAAATCTGAAATAAAAAGTAATTTAGATTTTTGAATGCATTTAAAAATAAAAATTAAAACGTTAACATTAACAAAACCTAATCCCTTCCACATGTTGCCGTAAATTAATATTTAGGGTAAAATCTCTTTTTTTAAATTTATCTTAGACTCTTAAATCACTTTTATATAATTAAATTTAGTTTAAAGATTTTATTTTTATAGCATCACAACTTGTTTTTGTCGCCAATATTAATTTTTCTTGTTTAAGTTTTGAGTTTTTTTTAAATTCTCAAGTTATATTAAATTTTTATGTTACTTCTATTTATTTTTTAATATTATTAATTATATTTATGAGTTTGATAAATCAAAATACATATTATTAAAAAATAGCGTACTTAATAACTAATATGCTTCTATAGTGATAGTAGGAGAATTAATCTGACCCATATTCCGAAAAATTAATAGTGCTCGTCACACACATATATTTATACATATACTTAAATTGCAATTAATATAGTGTTTTGTGTTGTTGCAAAACCTTCCAATGATATCAGACACTGCTAAAATGGGAAGAGATATTTTATTCTCTTTGTTTCATGATGCGTGAGTGTGAGGAGATCTTTTGGCAGGTTTGGAGTTTTGAATTGATTGTTATGTTTTAATTTTGTTTTTATGAATGGTGTGACATCGTGTGTATCCATATGCTGCCACACACCACATACAAAAGTTGAACTCCATCACCAGCTGAATTTATGCTCCACGCATATTAGATAAAATAAGTTGTTATATGTAAATATAACAATAGTTTTTTAAAAATAATTGTTAATACATATAGCTTTTGTCACGGGACTGCCTCGTTCTACTTGGTTTTGGTTATTTGATTTCTTATCTATATAACACGATAGGGTGTGTACAATTTTGTTTGGTTGATTTGATGAGTGAAGTGTTCGTCAAATTAATAATTAAAGTTTGAATATTTCTCAAACTAAATCAGTTAAATAATTATTTCAAGCTAATCATATTAAAGGTTGGGTTAAAGAGACTGGCCTGAAAATAGTTTTGTCTTAATTTTTATTCATAATTTGACTCCTATTGATGCCGAAATTCGACAAGTGTTTTGGGGATTTTTTTAATATAATTAAGTAATAATTTATTGAAAGTTGTCGGACTTATTTAACCATGTAGTTTATCTTAATAAATTAACAATGGTCACCTAAGTTGAGTAGATGGTATCAGTTTGAGATTTTTCAAACCGAATCAGCCAAACCAGTTAAATTAACTTAGTTTGGCCGATTCAGCCAGTTTCGGCCAGCACAATTCTACAACACGACATTAACGGTATAAAATGATCAAAACATCAATTTTAGTACAATCTAATCTCTTTCTCAATTTAATGTTTATACTACAAAAGAAAACTATTCAGATCTAAGATGAAAAAAAATATCCTGCATCGGAAAGTTGGTATTCGAATTGAGAAAAGATACATAATTTATATTAAAATTGATGTTTTGGTCATATAAAATTTAAGTAAATGCGTAAAAATTAATATTCTCTCCGTTCCGTCAGATTAGTCTCATTTTTCATTTTCGTCTGTTCCGTTAGATTAGTCCCATTTTTTAAAATAGAAAAAAAATTCTCACATTAATTCTAATTCCACTATGTTCATAAATATTGTTTACTGTGTCTAGGGGTGTAAATGAACCAAACTGTTCGTGAGCTACTCGGATCTCGATTCGATAAAAGCTCATTCGAGTTCGTTTAGTAAAGCTCGTTTATTAAATGAACCAAACTTGAGCATCATAGTATTCGACTCGTGAGCTCGTGAGCAAGCTCGTTAGCTAAAATTAGTAAGAAATATAAAATAATTACTTTTATAAAAATAATATTTTCATGATTTAAGAGTAACAATAATGATAAATCTATCTAATAATGAAAAATATTTAGAATTTGAGCATGAATATGATATTTTTTTTGGAATAAATAACATTTTTTCAAAATAATAATGAAAATCTTAAATATATTTTAAATTTAGAAAGTTCATTTAGGCTCGATAAAAGCTCGATAACGTTCGTGAACATCAAAGTATTCGATTAAAAAGCTTGAAGCTCGACTCGAAACTAAACGAGTCAAACTTGAGCACGATACTACTTGACTCGACTCGATTCGATTACACCGTCTAACTGTGCCACAATTAAATGGATTTAATGTAAATGGAACAGAGGGAGTATGTGAGTCCGAAACCATGTATCTCGTGATTTGTGTGACGTTGCGAAATCTCACATAATAATTGGAATGCAAACAATTTATATAATAACAAATTTGATTAAATATAAAGTAATAGGAGCGGAGAAATGATTAGGGGATGCATCGGTGGAGATTTTGCAATGTGCATGAGTGCCACGTTAGTTGAGGGGTCTGTTTTGTGGCGTCAGACACCACATAAATTCTTCCATTGTGATCATATCTTACATTTAATTAATGAGACAAAACTTTTTCTTCCCATGTTATTACAATAATAAGTTGCAAGAAATTTAAATAATATTTTGCTACTCTACAATAACAGTATTTACGGTGATATTTTAATAAGTATTGGGATATTATATATATTGAATTGAAGTATGTCATTTGCATGTAAAATATACTTTTGAAACACCAAATAGAGCGTTTTCACAGATAATGGATATTAATTTTGAAGATATTATATATTTTCTTTTTATTGTTTATACATGGCAGAAAAAAAAATTATTATCTGGGAAAGTTCATTTATATATGGAATGAGATCATCTATTGTACACACATATTCTCGATCCATCTTTGAATTTAATAATTCTTATTTGGCTTCTTTAAAAAAGAAAACAAAGTTTATTTAGTTTTTTTTTTTAGATTTCAATTAGTTATATTCATATTTTAGTTATAAATTTATTCCACCCAATTAGAGTATATAATAATTATATATTTTTATAATTAATTATTAAATTTATCAATTTATAATCATAATCTGTATCTTTTTTTTATAAAGTTTTAACTTTAAATATAAATTAAAGTATATTATATTACACTCAATACTTATAATTCATAATAACAATTAGTATACATAATCACACTGATACACACAAAATATAGAGATCTAAGTGGATTTTGAATGGCTAGCATTCATAGACAGAGACGCACGCATATATTTATTGCAAGCATGTTGAATGGTCGTGGGGTGAATCCTAAATGAATATGCCAAAAATTTGCGGTACGCACACGTAAACGGTTTAGGCATATTTTATTCATACTCAAATGAATTCACCCATCCCAATTATTAATTCTCAATTAAAGTATATTAAATGAGTTTGATTTGGGTTAATGAATAAAACCCGCCTAAACTATTTAAGCGTGCCTAACTTGAGATCTACCCAATGAATATATAGATGGTGGTTAGAAATGTATGCACGTCAAGTGTTTGTGAAATGTCTGTTAGGATTAGCTGATCAATTATGTGGTTGTTTCTGCGAAAATTTTAAATTTGTTTTATATACTCTATTCGTGTCCTTGGCTATAGAAATAATTTTGGGATGTGAAGAGACTTGATTAACCGAGCTCAGATTAGCATTTTTGGTGTAGGATAAGTTGTCGTTAGTCTGAATTTCTCTTCTCTTATTTTTCAATTTAATTCCTCAAACTCTTCGCTCCTATTTTAATCGAGACTCATCCATTCTTTGCTCAAGATATTCGTTTTAAAGGCATATATTGCTAAAATTCATTCTTACTTACTCCTAACTTTCAGGATTTATTTTCGTTGAACAAACCTATTCGCCGCAATTTAAATCTTATTTCAAAATCTAAGATGATTCTCGTTCCAACCACTAAATTCTTATCCAAGATTAATCCAATATAACCTGAGTCAGATATCTATATATCTATATATATATATTAAAACAATACCGGAGATAAAATATGGTAAGTTTAAGATGCATTAATTGTTCATTAAATAAATGTTTAGTTCATTAATTAATATGTAAAACATTCTTAATTATACATAATCAAAAATCTATAGGAGATTAAGTTTTATTTTTAGGAAAATCATTTTAGTAGATATAATTTAACAACTATAAAATTATTTAATAATAATTTATGAATGTTTAATTATATTTTGTAGATACAAAATTTTATTTAATATAATATTAGTTGGCCAATTAATTCAAATTTTATATATTATTTCAATTCATACATAGCATAGTTTTAGTTGGCCAAATAATTATGAAATTATATCTAGATCTTAACGACATATTCATATAATTAGGAGATTAGATGACATATTTAACAAAATATTATTAAATTGTTTAAGTTATTAACTAAAGAAAATATGTAAGATTTTAATCTACATATTTTAGGTAAATATGTGTAAATCTATTAGATTGATTTTTCTTGAATTATTATTTCTCTAAAATTAATCTATATATTTTAGAAAAGTATTTAGAAATCAATTAGACCGATTTATGGCACATTTAACAAAATATCATCAAATCGTTTACTTTATTTAAGAAATGAATTATGGAAGATTTTAATCTATATATTTTAGGGAAATATATATAACACAATTACTTTGATTTTTCCTGAATTATTATTTTTCTATAATTAATCTATACCTTTTCGAAAAATATGTATAATTCAAGTATAAATATATTAGATTAGACTGATTTTAGGATTACACAAATTAAATTTTAGGATTAGATCTATATATTTTAGGAAAAATATGTACAAATCAATCATATTGACTTTTTTCTTAAATATTATCTCCCTGTAATTAATCAACATATTATTGTGTGAAAACATTCTTTAATTATCTCCCTGAAATAAGTAGGCAAATTATGATTAATTAAAAAAAATGAAAATATGTATCAAATTTTAGATTTTTTTTTCTTTGTTTCGAAATCTTCTCTATTTCAGTTAAAACATTTTAAAATTTATACAATCTCAAATGTCTTAGTTACATAATTCATTAATTAATTAATTACGCAAATACAAGTGTTTAAGTTAGTTTTAAAATCTTAAGTTAATTACCTATTTAAATTTTAATTCGATCAATTTAAATAAAATATATAATTCCATAATTGTTCTTCTATAAATTTGTATTAATTATTATAGGATATTGTGCTAAGGAGTTTAATTATATATAGTACTAAATTTCTTTCAATCAATTTAGTAGATCATGAATTGAAAAAATATTTATGGTAAATGTGGATGTTGATTCAATGAGATGGTGTTCCCTTATCAAATTTAGTGATTCTCCCCTATATAAAGCATACATCCACACCACCTAATATAATGAACATAATTCAATAAGATCAAATAGAGAGCTCGAATTAAGCAAGAAGGAAAAGGTCTATGTCTATTTTTCTTCTTCTATCATGTATATCTATATATCCAAGTTAATATTATAAATCTTAGAATACATCATTTTTTAATAAGGAACTTTGTTTTTGTGCAGTCATTGCAGGTGTGGAGGGTAAAGAGAAACTCACGATTGCAGATTGTGACAAAATGGATTTCAAAGAATTGTGCACATGATTTTACGAAGGAGTTGGATCATGTGCTCCTAATCGAATATATATTATTGTTTGTAATTGCACCTACGATTATGATTTATACCTCATCAATGTTTGTACTTCATTCATACAAAATTATGTAATAATATACATACAAGATTTTATGAGAACTATAAAATTATTGATTTTGGGAAGTATTTTAGTTATAATTATAAGCATTAATATTTGTTTCTATATTTATTGAATATGAAACAAGTAAATATGGCCGATCCAATAATATAGTTTAATCATTTGTTGATTTTTATGATATTGAGAATTTTTTGCATTCGAACTCAAACTTGTGCTTCAAAGTTGTCAACCTCGACTCATTGTTTTGATCTTGATTATTTGATCCCATTTGAGAATTTTATTCAGGGAAATACATTTTGTAATTGAGTATGATAGTACAAGTTGAGTTCTAATAGTGCAATTCATCATATTTTTTTTTCAAATAAGTTAGTATAATTATTTAATTAAAAAATATGGATATTATATTAGTGTTTTCAATGAACAATAAAATTTGAAGCCAGTAAAATATTTTAAAATTGAATTATCTTATATTATAAAGAAACAAGGGTTGCACAAATTAATCTATATTTTTAAGAGAATATGCGTAATTTGTGATTGATCTTAACTTAATTGTTATTTCTCTAAAATATTTGGAGGAATTATTATCCGTTTTTAAGAAAATAAAAAGATATATCAACTGAATTTAAAAATACTTCGTAGCTATACATAATTTTTTTTTTTGAAAATATACATATTTTGTATATGTATAAATTAGTTAAATTAGTTTTTCCATAATTATTATTTTCATATAACTGCCATGAGAAGTATAATAAATTTTGAAGAATAGGTCAATATGTATCAAATTAGATATTAGAAATTCTACTACTTTTATTCCAATATCTTAAAAATATATATATTTTGGAATATGCATAAATCAGTTAGATTCATTTTTCCTTAATTATTATTTCCCTTATAACATATGTGAGAATTACTATTCACATAGATAAATGTTTTGTTTATTATTTTTATATAAATAATTATAATCATAATCTCAAAATTTAAGGGTAGGCGTGATATCAATTATTTTCCAATTGAGTTCATTAAAAACTTTATGGCAAATTCTCAGATGAGACGGTCTCATCATTTTTATTGTGAGACGAATTTAATGAAATGATGTGTTTCTTTATTGCAAATAATGTATTTCTTTGTTGTAAATAATATAATTTTTAAAAATGAAATGTTGTATTTAACTTATTGAAATGATGTATTATGGTCCGTCTCACAGTAAAAAAATGGTGAGACCGTCTCTTAGGAGACCAACTCAAAGTTTATATAAGGACACTTATAACTTTTTTTAATTTAAAAATTAAGAAATAGGATATTTATTTTTTTATAATCCTAGATTAAAAAGAAACCAGGAGTACAAGAATTAAATCATATAATTAGTTTATATAATTTAGAAAAATATAAATGATCCAATTAAATTGAATTTCCTTAATTATTATTTACTTATAATATGTATGAGAATTATAATCCATTTTCAAGAAAAAATATATACGTATCATACTGAATTTTAAAATAATTCGCAATCATACGATAAAATCTTTAAAATACATATATTTTGTATATGCATAATGCAAGTAGATTAACTTTTCCTTAATTATTATTTCTCTATAGTTTTAATGCTTAATTTAATTAATCAATTGAAAATAACCAACAAAAAATATCATTTAGAGAGAAACTAAGTTTGCACAATATTAAACAAATCGGGCCGAATCTAGATGAAAATTATTAAATGTAATTTTCAGAAAATTTAATAGTATGTAGCACGTTATATGTTGTTTATTTGAATCTATCGAACTTGTGTTACTTGACCGGTTAATCACATCACATATATTAAGTCCCCACACATCGTGTGGGGTGCAATACTAGTATATATTAAAAAAGGCCGGATACAATTTTTAGTAATATTGAGTTGTGATAGTTGGATCATTAATGAACTGATTAGTTCATTAATTATAAAGTAAATAATTCTATATCTAATAATATTAGAAATATTATATTATAATACATATCATATAAATGAA